>ML796729.1:49968-61335 GCA_009831015.1 Picea engelmannii
TGGCTTGGTCTTCTGATTCAATATGGATCGGTTATCTTCTGGAAATCTTCTTCCAGAGTCATTTCAGGGCAATGACATGACTGAACAACTTGCATTGATATGGAGGTGATAATAGAGGATGAGGTGGTTAAAGTGGAGACCGAAATAGATATGGATATGGTGGAGACAACAAATAGCCTAAATGGAGAATCATCCAAGAAATAAGTTTAGTTTTGACCAGGAAGGATTTTCTTTTTGGCCAACTCAAGCTTTTCACCGGAAGAGGAAACGTATTTACAACCAGTCAGCCATTGAAAAGCAGAGCTTTCAACGACTAACTAGCAGATTTCAAGGCAGAAGAGCTGGTGAAACCGCAGAGAGAAAATTTTGAGGAGTCTGAGCTCGAACAGAGAGATTTTTGGGTGATTTAAAATATAAGAGAGCATAAAAAAGATCAATCACCAAATCATGAAATATTCAGTTTCAAAGATTTGTGGAGATATATAAGGTGAATACTCATATGATCATCCATCAATTTACTTAAAGCTATGAAAGTTTTCCAACCACTAAAGACATGTGTCCTTTCCTCCATGACACATCAGAGACATAACAATGATGAAGACCAGATGTTGAAGACAAACTTTGAAGACAGTTCGATTTATAGGAACTAGTTCTTAGTTATCCTATTGTATTTATTTTTGTTTTATGTTTTCTATATTTAGAAATCCAGATCCAGTTTTCTAGGATCTAACACTTGTTGTAAAGGCTATAAATGCCTATCTTTTTCAAATGCCAGTGGTTCGATTTTGGATACAGAAGATACTATATTGCAAATAGACTTTTCCATATGATAATACAAATCACATTTTTCTCTCTCTATTGATGTCAGATTCTCATCTTTCCTTCTGTACTCTTATTCAAGTTGTTTTAGCTGCAGAATGACTATCATCTCATTGGTTAGCTCATAACTTGATTAATACTTTCTTATCATTGTTTATTAAACCCTACATTTGTATTTGGTTTGTAAGCATTGTTTTCTCACCCACTTAAAAGATATCATCTGATTATTGATCCTTGAGAGCACCGGTTCATTTGATTCTCATTTTGACTATCTGAATACCATATTGTATTTGAGTTATCCCATTGATCCACACCTACAAAATGCAAAAACAAGTTTACCTTAAGTTACCAAGCATCTTTGTATTACAACCTCAAAGAGTTTCTTGGAGTGATAACAAATTGGCACCGCTGCCGGGGAAAGAAGACCGAAGTTGAAGATAACTTCCCTGGGAGATGAAACAGAGCTGATCCATTGATGATAGACAAGGATCAGACATCAGAATCGGTTGTAATCATCTATCTGGCGACTCCATGAAGGACGGATCTGTTGGCGACTCCATTGGTATATAAATGAACCAGATCTTAGCAAAGAGGTATGTGTTATGTGATTTTTCAAGTATTTTTGGTTACCCTCATCCAGTTCATAGTAAAGATGAATGGGAAATAAGTATTCCCAGATGTCGAGGAGAAGAATGGGAAGTACCAAATGAACACCTATTGTATTTTCATGACTTTATTAATCGACTTGAAATTATACATGAAGATGTTCAAATTAATCTTTTCAGGCAAATCATTAGAGGGATTTGCTCTTAACTTGTGCCGGTCTCTTCCAAATGCAAGTATCAGTTCTTTGGAAAATTTTCATGCTACCTTCCATTTGTTTTGCAAAACAAAGTTTTCAGCTGACCTTCTTTATTCAGAATGTTGTCATGAATTTAGTACGTTGAATAAAGATTCAGATAATTATGAAGACTTTGCTGCAGCAGAAGATATTTCTTATCATGATCAAGAGATCGATGATCCACATTATGATAACCATAGTGATGTTTTTGTCATTGTATCAAATTCATTTACTGACTTAGGTTATCATGAAGATGAGATTGTCCCCTTTGAAAACCCCAAAGATGATTACCATATTGACACATTAGTAGGTGACAGTTTCAGATCTGCAGTAGATTTTAAGGGAAACCATCCGTTTTTTTATTTTCAGACAAAGATTGATTGGAAGCATGAGTTTACTTGATTGAGCATCGATACAATGGTTAGAGTAGGAGTAGATAAGAAAATAAGATCTTCATCTGAGAAAGTAAATTTTTCAGTTTTTGGTTGTTGAATAAGAGCAGGCTATAGGCAGGTTACAGTTTTGTAGAGATCAGTTGTATAGTTTAGATGACTCCATACCCAATGCTAAAGGTGACTGGAACTACTAGGTTCTTGGAAACCTCGCAGGGAGGTCTCCATCCCAGTTGGAGCCAAATGTTAGAGATAAAAAATGCATTGGTATTTTTGAGTGTTTTCTCCATAAGATCATTTCTAAAATTTTAAAAGAACTGTCTATACCTCCAATTCCCAATTTTAGAAAGTGTTAGTACTGGTGAAACTAGTATTTTTGAGAATGTCCTCATTATTCGCCACTTGATTTATCGTTCCTCTAGGTATTTGACTAGTATCATACTCATTCTCCATTTCAATTTTTCATCAAGCCTTAGAATAATGCCTTATTAATCTCTTTTTCTTTGATACTATGCCTCTCAACCTGAAATACAAAGACACACATAAAAGTTATTTCCTAGATTTTATGTTTTGAAATAAAATATATATTTTATATTCCCAAAAGAGTTCATTTGTATTTCTTTACAAACTCCAAAAATGGTGTGTTCTTGTGTATTTTAATCCCAAGTCTAAGCCATAAAAATCTGAGCCATATCACAATCAAGTCAGTCAAAGTCTACCAATCTACATGTCAAGCACAGTCAACTCATAAGCCAACACACAAGTCACTAATTCACGCAAGTACCAAACCCGATTCCATTCACGTGTATCATCAAGCTAGTTATTATTATTATTTTCCAAGATTGAAAGTGCCAAAAAATCATGCAAGGTATTCAGGTGAGCAGGGTTTTAGGAATACAATGTAATTTGCATCAATGAAAGGTGTAAAATCCGTGTCTGAAAGAGTGGTAATATGGCGCATACATTGAGCTGCCAGATGCACAATTAAGATTGCAGGTACCAAGAGATTGTGCATATGGCGTTTTTGATATCCAGTTGCTTGTAAAGTTTAAGGGTGATAAAGAAAACCTATCTACTCTTCATATGGGCAAAAGAAGAATGTTCTGGAGATAGTCAATTGTAAAATATCTTCCAAAGTTCACGAGCCAAATTTATATGCCATGCAACACATTAAAGCCACATACCTAGCCACAAGTCAACAACAAGTCAACACAAACAAACTGCATGTGCCGAGGTGAAGATGTGTTGTGAAGTTTTTCTAAATATGAAGGTGGCTCTAGCATCAAATTGAAAGCTACAGGTTTCAAAAGAACATGCAGGAGTTTTGCGTTCTTAAAATGAACAGCGCATTTCCAATGACGGCTCTAATAATTAATAGACTTAGAATGTCACATGCCATCAGGAGGCATAAAGACAAGGAATAGACTATTTGGTAGAGAGAAGGTGACCTTGTGCTTGAATGCGAAATTTCTCACTCCACATTGCAAAAAGTGCCCAGATCTCGTGGCTCCTGAAGTGGAGTGGAGCTATTTTGACTTATCAGGATTATTGTTGTCTCAATGCCCAACTAATTATATGCGATGCGAATGTATGAATTTCAACACCCACATTGCCAAATTAAGTGGGGCATATAACTATCAGGCCTAACAATACATTTCTTGTTGTAATCATCCATTAACAAGGTTTTAAGCCATGGGCTTGTAGGAGGAAGAAGATCTCTGATATCTATATTCATTAGGGCTAGGTAGCCAAGATCCAGATTTGTGGCAATATATATTGGGTTTTGGTACATTTTATTTCAGAAGATCTAGGTGGCTGGCTCAGTCTTCTGATTCAATATGGATCAATTATCTTCTGGAAATCTTCTTCCAGAGTCATTTCAGGGAAATGACATGACCAAACAACTTGCATTGATATGGAGGTGATAATAGAGGTTGAGGTGGTTATGGTGGAGACCGAAACAGAGATGGATATGGTGGAGACAACAAATAGCCTAAATGTCGAATCATCCAAGAAATAATTTTAGTTTTGACCAACAAGGATTTTCTTTTTGGCCAACTTAGGCTTTTCACTGGCACATGAAACGTATTTACAACTAGTCAGTCGTTGAAAAGCAGATCTTTCAACGACTAACTAGCATATTTCAAGGTGGAAGAGACGGTGAAACCACAGAGAGAAAATTTTGAGGAGTTTGAGCTCGAATAGAGTGATTTTTTGGGTGATTTAAAAGATAAGAGGGCATCAAAAAGATCAATCACCAAATCATGAAATATTCAGTTTCAAAGATTCGTGGAGATATATAAGGTGAATACTCATATGATCAGCCATCACTTTACTTACAACTGTGAAAGTTTTCCAACCACTGAAGACATGTGTCTTTTCCTCCATGACACATCAGAGACATAGCAATGATGAAGACCAGATGTCGAAGACAAACTTTTAAGACAATTCGATTCATAGGAACTAGTTCTTAGTTATCCTATTGTATTTAGTTTTGTTTTCTGTTTTCTATATTTAGAAATCCAGATCTAGTTTTCCAGGATCTAAGACTTGTTGTAAAGGCTATAAATGCCTATCTTTTTCAGATGCCAGGGGTTCGATTTTGGATACAGAAGATACTATATTGTAAACATACTTTTCCATATGATAATACAAATCACAGTTTTCTCTCTCTATTGATGTCGGATTCTCATCTTTCCTTTTGTACTCTTATTCAAGTTGTTTTAATTGTAGAATGACTGTCATCTCATTAGTTATCTCATAACTTGATTAATAGTTTCTTATCGTTTTTTATTAAACCCTACATTTGTATTTGGTTTATAAGCATTGTTTTCTCACCCACTTAAAAGATATCATCTGATTATTGATCCTTGAGAGCACTGGTTCATTTGATTCTCATTTTGACTATCTGAATACCATACTATATTTGAGTTATCCCATTGATCCACACATACAAAATACAAAAACAAGTTTACCTTAAGTTACCAAGCATCTTTGTCTTACAACCTCAAAGAGTTTCTTGGAGTGATAACACATCTTATGATATTAAATGAATGAAATAATTTAAATCCATCTATTGTGGACCACCCATATAGTTTCTATCTTATGAGTCTTGTTTCAAATCTCTTTCCTCATTGCTCAAATGAATGGATTTGAGGGAATGGTTGTAGTTATCCTGTATGTTGCAATCATGTTTGTTATTATTCTACTATAACTTATCTTCTATATTTTTCAATTATTTTACCACATGGTCCACTCATAGATGTATATGACATGAATGTTTAAATTTATTGTTAGAATAAATATATTTAAAATTTGAGTGAGAAAGAGGAGTACCGCCTCTATAAAAACATAGAGGGGATATTGATAACTCTTTATAAGAATAACCTATGAGATTGGCACTTGTCCCTAATGTTGTGTTTTTTTTTCCACTTGGGTGAGAAAAAGTAAAAAACTTAACTACCTTTTTAAGCCAACAAGATAACACAGACAATTTTTAGTTGGTTAGTGGACCAACCATGAAGTAAGAAAGAAATAAAATCAGATGGAAATGTAACAAAACTAAGCATGCAAGAGATACAACTAGAAACTAAAAATAGGAAAGAGATAGCTACCAATGGAAAGGATTTTGATTGATAACACCTTGGATAAATATAGGGACTTATGAGTCCCCTCTTCCTCCTTGGGAGGGCCCTTAAGGTACCCCATATAGATCTACTTCTCTTCTAACAATGAAATGATAATGGTGAAGAATTACTTGCCAAGCTTCTCAAGAGGTGAGAAGTGTTGAAATAATGTAACTGCAAAGTGTATTATAATTATTATTTGATATATTATTCATTGAATCAATCCCCATTGTGGATTGATCATGTCAGCTACTGTAAAGGACCAAATCCACTTTTGTGGATTGGTCATAATGTAATTGTAATAGGTAGAAAGAGAAGTTGGCCCCATAATATATTAAAGAAGCCCCGAAATATAATAAAGGTGGTTATAACCACCCAGAAGAAGAAGTCAACCCTTCCAGTGAAAAGACAATTCCACACGTGCCAAACTTGTATAAATAAGGAGGCTAGCGCCTCACTTAGACACACACTCACTTGTTCATTGAGAGACAAGTTTTGGAGATGCAGTTGGAGAAGAGTGAGAGAGAGGCGCATCTTTGGGAGAGGACTTTCTGTATTTGTTTGAGTTACCTCTTGGCATTGTATTGGCTATCTATATTAAGGAAGTTTTGTTGGGTTTTCTGCCCCATGAGGGTTTCCCAGGATAAATGATGTGTCTTTTGTAATTGTGTATTTCTCATTGATCCTATATTATTCTATTGTTATCTATTGAAATGAAAAAAACTCTAATAATAACTTAAAACTTAACATGGTATCAGAGCTAAGCTGAAGAGAGCATCTTTCACAAGAGAAAGTGAAAACGTCATTGTTGTCGTACATGCAAATTAAGGCTTTTTGTTAGTGAGGTATTTCAGCCCTAAAACTATCTATAAAAGTGTGTCCTCCCTCAAGGATCATTTTGGCACCTTTAGCACACCTTTTCAGTGACTAGATCTCCCAGAAAGTGAAACCCTAGTTTCACAAAGTACCAGAAAACCAGAGTACCAGAAGTACCAGAAAACCAGAAGCACCAGTGAAAAAATCCGCAGATCAAGTTTGAGGGGGTAAAAGTTGGATTTTCATAAATCTAAATGCACCAGCTTACTCGCCTTAGCTCAGCGCATCTATCCCCTGGATCAGAATTTCAAATTTTTAAGTTTGAAAAATTAGGGTTTCCTCATAAAACCCTAAGTTGTAGTTGAAGTTGCAGTCTCATAACTAGTATCAGTTACAGTTGCAACCATAGCACTAGTTGAAAACACCCTTGAAGTTTTTAAAGAGTTGGTAATGATTATCGCTACTGCCAGATGGTGCCACTACCTGCAAATTCCATCAGAGTTATGTACTCACATATGTTTAAATGGTTAAAATTTAAAGAGTATTTGTAGGAGAAGGGATCTCTTTCCATAGATCCAGAAGGATCTCAAGATCCAACACATTCAGAGGAATGATGCAACCCAGGTGCGATTATTCTGATATGCATCCATTTGTTATATTGATCAATGTTGCATGTTGTATCTATGACCATCATTCTAACCTTTTCTGAGTCAAGGCATTAGATGGATTAAAAGTTAAGATCATAGAGCTTATCCTATAACCCAACCTTCTATCAAGATAACGTATTGTCTTATTACAAAATAGAGGTTGAAGAAAGCATTTGTCATCTTGAGTGAAGGAGACTCAGAAGAAAAGAAAGCACTCATTCTTGAGGACAAGGCTCCAGGTTTGATTAATCAAGTTAATAAGATTCAAAGGTACACATGACAAGTTGATGACTATAGTTGAGATAACAGTCTTTGTAAAGTATCATACTTGATAGCATGTGAGCATACAGAGGTAAATGCTTAACGTAATCATTTGTCTGATACAACTAACACCTCCTCTAGGAAGAATATCATGTGTTAGTTCCAGGTTTCCATGTTTGATCACAACACTATGAGAGTGTTGACCTCATTTTGTATTGTATTCCTTACCTTTAATATTTGCTTCAGAAAAATTACAAGTGATAGCTCTAAAGGAGCTATTGTGATGATTTTTTGTGCTATTTCTTTATATTATCAAAAGGATATTATTCTTGCTTGCTATTTTGTTGACCTTCCTTTAGGTCACAGGTAATAACCCTGAGGAAGCTATAATGAAGGTTGCATAAGGAAACGTGCTAAAGGAGAGACCATAAATGAAGCAATCATCATCGGAAAAGAAGAAGGTGGCTTGCATAAGCTAAAGGGTCACTCAGAAGCTGCCATGACCCATGCCATTGAGAATCCATGTGAACTTTGGCATAGAAGATTAGCTCACATTAACTACAAGGCGCTACCATACATATGCAAAGCAGTCACAGGTTTAATAGAACTCAAGGTTGACCATGAAGGTGTATGCAATGGATGTGCACAAGGGAAGAACATCAAGAACCCTTTTCCGAAGAGAGACAACAAAGCAAAAGGAGTCCTAGAAATCATTCATTCAAATGTGTGTGGCCCAATTCCATTTTCCTCCATTAGTGGGTATGTATACTATGTATCATTTCTTGATGATTATTCTCGTAAGACCTGGTTTTATCTCTTGAAATCTAAAAATGAAGTGTTCAACAAATTCAAGGAATTCAAAGCCTTGATAGAGAATCTTTCTGAAAGAAATACCAAGATAATCAGGTTAGATAATGGAGGAGAATACACCTCAAAAGAGTTTGTGAAATTCTGCAAAGATGTTGGGATCAAGAGGGAACTCAATACTCCCTATAATCCTCAACAAAATGGTTTGGCTGAAAGGAAGAATAAAACGATAATGGAATCCATGAAGACCATGATCCACGATCAAGATCTTCCTATGTGCTTATGGTCAGAAGAAACAATGACAACTGTATATGTTCAAAACTGATTGTCCCATAGTGCACTTGGGTTCAAGACCTCAGACGAGATGTTCACTGGAAAGAAGCTATAGGTAAGCCATCTCAAAATATTTGGCTGCCCAATATTTATACATATACCAAAAGAGAAAAGAAACAAGTTGGAACCCTCAGGAAAGAAGGGAATATTTGTGGGATATTGTGCGGTATCCAAGGCCTTCAGGATCTATATACTAGGTCACTGTCACATTGAGATCAATAGGGATGTGACCTTTGATGAAGATGCAACGCTACAAAAATTGAGAAAATGGCAGCTTGAAGAGGTATATGAAGAGGAACGCATAATCCCCAGAGTTGCAGAATCAGTGAGGGAGGTTCCCAGAGCTGCTGAACCARTGAGGGAAGTCGTAACTTCCCCTGATGAGGAAATTCTAGAAGATCATGACATAGTAGAGTTTCAAGAACCTCCTCAGATGACAATCTCCCATAAAAGAAAGCCAGCTTGGGCTAGAGAGCTTATTCAATATGGAGATAAATATGGTGTTCCTGAAGGAATTACGAGACATGTGAAGAGACCTAAGACATTCTCCAGTTATATGGCTTTGATGTGTGATCTCCTAGAGAAGGAACCTACCTTATTTGAATAATTCATTCAGAAGAAAGAATGGTCAGATGCCATGACAGAAGAATACCAATCCATAATAAAGAAAGATGTATGGGAAATAGTTCCCAAACCGAATAGCAAGGATGTGGTATCGTCCAGATGGCTCTTCAAAATAAAACATGCTGTTGATGGAAGTATTGAGAAGTATAAAGCAAGATTTGTAGCTCATGGATTTTCTCAAAAAGAAGGCATTGACTATGAAGAGACATTCTCTTTTGTAGCCAGATACACTTTGATCAGAACCATCATAGCCCTTGCAGCTAAAATGAAGTGGAAGTTACACTAGATGGATGTAAAGACAGCTTTCCTAAATGGTGTTATCGAAGAGGAAGTGTATATAGAGCAACCTCAAGGATTTGAAGTTGAAGACATGAAGTCTCATGTCTGCAAGTTGAGGAAATCCTTGTACATATTGAAGCAAGCTCCTAGAGCTTGGTATGGCCGGATAAACAACTTTCTGACAATATTGGACTTTACCAAGAGTAAAGCAGATTCTAATCTCTACTTCAAGGTTATGAACGATGAGCCAGTGATATTATTGCTATATGTGGATGACTTATTCTTAACTGGATAAGAAAATATCATCACTGAATGTAAGAAGAGACTCGCTTTAGAATTTGAGATGAAAGACCTTGGCCTAATGCACTATTTCTTAGGTCTTGAGGTATGGCAAAGTCTAGAGAGGATCTTCCTTAACCAAGGGAAGTATGCAGTCAAAATCTTGAAGAGATTCGACATGTTAGAGTGCAAGCTCACGAATACACCCATGGAAACGAAGATAAAGTTGTTGGTCGATACTTTGTCAGAATTTATTGATGCCACACTGTATAGATAGATTATTGGATTGCTGATGTACGTGATGAACACCATACCTGATATTTGTTTTTCCATGAACAATTTGATTCATTTTCTGGTAGAACCCAGACATGTTCACCTTGTGGCTGCAAAAAATGTGATGAGGTACCTTAAGGGTACATTAGATTGTGGTCTTAGTTATGATGGAGATCATGATTTCACATTGAATGAGTACACTGATTCAGATTGGGAAGGAAGTTTTTTCTAAAAGAAAAATAACTTTAGGATGTTATTTCAGTTTGGGATCAACCATGATCTCATGGCAGAGTAGGAAGCAATCCATCATTGCTCTCATCACAACAGAAGTAGAATACATTGTTGCATGTTCTGCCAGCTGCAAAGCTATATGGCTTCGAAAGTTGTTGACTGACCTATTTGAGCTAGATATGGAAGCAACCACGATCCTATGTGACAACCAGAGATGCATACAGATGATAAAGAATCTTGTATTCCATGACAGGTCAAAGCACATAGAGATTTATCTGTGAGATGGTGCAGAGAGGAGCCCTAAAGCTCCAGTACGTTAGCACAGATGAACAGGTTGCTGATGTGTTGACCAAGCCTCTATCTCGTGTAAAGTTTGAGTACTTTCGAGATAAGATTGGTGTAGTCCAAAAGGACCTTCCTCAAAAGGGGGAATAGCTATTGTGATATGACTAGTACTGAGCTTCCAGCTTGATAGTTGCAACATAAAGCCAATCTAGTATCTTGCTTCTAGCTTAAGTGTTGTGACATAAAGCAAGACGTTGTGATGAGACTAGTACTGTGATTCCAGCTTGATAGATGTGATGTAAAGCTAGTCTAGTATCTTTCTTCTAGCTTGAGTGTTGTGACGTAAAGAAAGACGATGAGATGAGACTAGTACTGTGCTTCCAACTTGATAGCTATGATGCAAAGCCAGTCTAGTATCTTTCTTCCATCTTGAGTGTTGTGACATAAAGCAAGACGATGAGATGAGACTAGTACTGTGCTTCCATCTTGATAGCTGTGACATAAAGCTAGTCTAGTATCTTGCTTCCAGCTTGAGTGCTGTGACGTAAAGCAAGACGGTGAGATGAGACTAGTACTGTGCTTCCATATTGATATTTGTGACGTAAAGCCAGTCTAGTATCTTGCTTCCAGCTTGAGTGTTGTGATGTAAAGAAAGACGTTGAGATGAGACTAGTATTGTGCTTCCATCTTGAGAAGCTATGACATAAAGCTATTCTAGTATCTTGCTTCCATCTTGAGTGTTGTGACGTAAAGAAAGACGTTGAGATGAGACTAGTATTGTGCTTCCATCTTGAGAAGTTGTGACATAAAGCAAGTCTAGTATATTGCTTCTAGCTTGAGTGTTGTGACGTAAA
>ML796729.1:75223-91177 GCA_009831015.1 Picea engelmannii
CGATGAAGAAAACTTTCGATGATTTATAGATATGCTAGTCAGTGTTCCAAGATGATATTTATGATATTTTCCTCCTGATGTTGTTGATGATAAAGGCCTCTCTCTCATCTAATGTTGTTGAAGAATACCCTTCTTGTTAAGGGGGAGTGTTGAAATAATGTAACTGCAAAGTGTATTATAATTATTATTTGATATATTATTCATTGGATCAATCCCCATTGTGGATTGATCATGTCAGCTACTATAAAGGAACAAATCCCCTTTTGTGGATTGGTCATAATGTAATTGTGATTGGCAGAAAGAGAAGTCGGCCACAAAATATATTAAAGAAGCCCCAAAATACAATAAACGTGGTTATAACCACCCAGAAGAAGAAGTCAGCTCTGCCAGTGAAAAGACACTTCAACACATGCCAAACTTGTATAAATAAGGAGGCTAGCGCCTCACTTAGACACACACTCACTTGTTCATTGAGAGATAAGTTTCGGAGCTGCAGTTGGAGAAGAGAGAGAGAGAGAGAGGCACATATTTGGGAGAGGACTTTCTGTATTTGTTTGAGTTATCTCTTGGGATTGTATTGGCTATCTATATTAAGGAAGTTTTGCTAGGTTTTCTTCCCCATGAGGATTTCCCAGGATAAATGATGTGTCTCTTTTGATTGTGTATTTCTTAGTGATCCTATCTTATGCTATTGTTATCTATTGAAATGAAAAGAACTCTAATAATAGCTTAAACCTTAACAAGAAGGATGGCACTTGCTATGGATGCTAGAATGATTCTAGGATAAATATGGATTCTCAAGGAGTAATTCCAACAACATAAGAATACTCATAAACTCTTCCTTTATTTTCATACCTCAAGATTGTATTTGTAGGACTCATACAAACTTTTACAAAACTAGTTTGTAGTGTAAATAAGGGGCACTCATACATGTACCACCTAGCACTTAAATGGCACCAAGGATAGATTTAAACCTAATTTGGGCATCTTGTCATGGTACACCTCAAGCTAGAAGTGGGTGAGGCCCGACCAAAATAATAAATGCACCATTTCTGCATTTGTGGGAGTTTCTTTGAGGATAGTTGTACATCCTGCACAATCTGCGCAGATTTGGTAGTGTTGGCTTGCACAAATGTGTGCAAGCAAGCCTTTGGGGGACTACACATAAATTTAAGGAACTATTTGTATAGTTTTGTGAATTTCTGGATGAATCCTATTAATGTTGGAGGTATGCTTATTGGTATGTTTCAATAGTACTTTCTTCAACCATTATCTGTATTGATGTGAGCAATTTTTTGGAGATAACATCTAACAAGAAAATAGATCAACAATTTTGGAAACTCCACTGGGAGACAAAGATTCATTTTCAAGGAATTTGATACTTCTTTTTAGGATCATATATTAATGAAAAACTAGAAGTTGTTTGGTTCAAGTTTTGGAAGGAAATCTGGTAGATTTCTAGTTGAATGGTTTAAGATGAATTGGGTTCTTGAAAACCTTGTTCAAGGAACATCAAGTGGCCTTGAATATAATTTATTGGAGTTTCAAGAACAATCCAATTATGTCAACTTCTACATAACCAAAGAAACATCCAGTATTCGAGTGGATGAGCTCCCTGGAGATTCCATTATTAAAACTTTGTATTTTGAAGAAATATGCCATGGTGATATATATATATATATATATATATATATATGATGACTCCATAAAAAATTTCATTTCATGTTGTGATGACATTTTTCCTTCCCCACCAATCCTAACAAAAGTTGTTCAAGTTCTGGAAAAGGGAGAAGGTTCCAAAAGAAAGAAATAGTTACACATAATCCCAAATTTACATCAAATTTATGGAAGGGATTATTTAAAGTATTTGAGTGAAATCTAAATTTTAGCGCAACATATCACCCAGAATTAGATGGGAAAATAGGGAGGGTCAATCAAG
Organism: Picea engelmannii; assembly: GCA_009831015.1. NCBI lineage: Eukaryota > Viridiplantae > Streptophyta > Pinopsida > Pinales > Pinaceae > Picea > Picea engelmannii. The sequence goes on from ML796729.1 coordinate 77,163, forward strand.
TGATTGAGGATATGTTGAGAATGTATGTGATGGATAAACCATCCAAATGGGAATATTATCTACATTTAGTGGATTTTTCTTATAATAATGGGTATCAAGCATCTTTAAATATGAACCCATTTGGAGAATTATATGGAAAAAAGTGCAACACACAGGTGAGGTGGGATAACCCAATAGACAAAGAAATGGTTGGGTCAGAATTTCTCTGAGAAATGGAAGAGAAGATGGTGAAATAAAGAAGAATCTAAAGGCTGCTCAATATAGGCAGAAAATGCAGACAAAGGCATAACACATATGGAATTAAAATTGGTTGAGCATGTCTTCTTGAAAGTAAAGGCTAAGAAGAGTTCACTTAAATTGGGAGCTTCCCAAAGATGGCAGAAAAATATTGTGGATCATTTGAAATCCTAGAAATGATTGGTCCTGTTGCATACATGCTTGCACTTCCTGCATCCATGTGCATTTATAATGTATTCCATGTGTCTTTTCTTAAAAAGTATGTTCATGATGCTAATCATGTAATTGATTGGAATGTGACCCACATGGAGCACTAGGGTGACTTCTAGGTCCATCCGATGTGCATATTGGATAGGAAGTTCAAGGTGCTCTAGAATCGAACCATCAATATAGTAAAAGTATAGTGGACCTACAACAATCCTAAGGATGCAAAAAAGGAGATTGAGGATGCCATGCGGGAGGAGTACCCACATTTTTTTGGATCTTTTTGAAGAATTTTGTTTGTACATGTGTATATAATGCACTAAAGACAATGCATAAATAAGGTGGAGGGGAATGTAATACCACCAAGCTGAAGCCCAATTGTAATTGTACATGTGTTTTATAGGCTAGTGAGCTAGGATGTTTTGGGCTAGAGTTCATATGTGATTATTAGGCTGGAGAGCCTATATGATGAAAGACCTATGAGCCAACATTGTAAAATGTAATCACTCATATATATTAATAAAAATACATCACTTTTGCAGACCAATTCAGATGAAAGAGTATGGGGGGATAGGACTCCACGAGAGCGAAAGGGGGCTAGGAATTTAGAGGAAGAAGGGGATAAGTCAAGGGGTCTTAATCCAAGGAATAACATAATAGTGTTCCTAACTCCTAAGTCTTATGATATAATTTTATACTAAGTTCCTAAGTGGAGGAACAAATTACCAAGTGGGGGACAAAGTAGTTCCTTGAGTACCCAATTTCAAAAAGAGCACATGCATATATAATGTGGGGAACTAATGTAATTCTCATTCATCCATTCCATTCTAGGATTCCATTCCATCATCCATACCATTTCCTGTAGAGTGGGAGTTGTGAAACTATTGTTACCCAATAAATTCTTGGTGGTTTGGATTGAAGAAGTAGGTTGTAATGCCTATGGAGCATTCTCTTTGGGATAGAGAATTGTTGTGAATATGTTTCCATGTGTGTTGGCCTAGTGGGTGCCATAACTCTTTGAGATAATCCTTGTGTTCCAAGTGCCATAAATCTCTAAGACTTCCTTGTCGGCCAATTGTTGAATCCCTGGAAGGGAAGTGGGACAACCCAAAGAACTGCAGTGGCATAGAAGGGGGTACATTTCCTTGGGTGGGACAAGTTATGGGGAATTAGAGGTTGTGGGTTGGAACTGTTACCGGAGTTGGCACCTGGGCCTATCCTTTATTGTTTTATATGTCGGACCTTATTTTGTCTTAGGTAGCCTTTTCCCTAGTGGATTCATGTCCTTATCTTCGGAGTGACCTACTGTTGAGAGTGCATGAACAACAAAGTCTACGGCTGGGAGGAATGTTTGATTTCTACAACAAGTCAGTGATTTTAATTAAATACAAGTGTCCTTTTATGTGTTATGGCTTAATTGTACATATTTTTGTATGTAATATATGTTGTTAGGACTACGTAATTGAATTCATATGTAGGGAATATTAATTAGTTATTGGATTTAGAGAATTAATGGGTGGATTTGAAGAAAATTTTAGAAATTTATTAATTGAAAGACGTTGGGTTTTAGTGACGGTGCCAAGGTGGGGTCCTGGGTACGTTACATGCATATAGAGTAGGTATGATGTTGACATCATGAAGGAGGAGTATTATTTAATTTTTGTGGAGGCACATGATTTATAGGTTGTGGATTTAGAGGAAATTAATTAGTTTTACAAAAAACACTTTTCTTATATAGAGGGAATGTTAGCTTTTGGGTTTACTCCAAAATCGTTTTCACCTAGCTAGGAGACTACAAGGTATCATTGTTCATGGGTGATGTGTTATGGACATATGGATGATCAATCAATTATTGACCTTATATATAATTCTAGAACAACACACTTACGTAGGAGGTTGTTAACCTATGTGGCAGAACAACTAGACCATTGGATGCACACAATGGGGGAGTTAGTTGCTTTATTAGAAGAGGTACCTACCTAGGAGGATGAGTGATAGGAACTTAGAGGAGGGAACTTAGAATTAATAGAATGGGACTATGTGACATACACCTTGGAGGTTGGATACTTGACTTGAGGATGCATGGGTTGAGAAGCATACTTCACGGAGTTTGGCGTTGATGTGTTTTCTTGTCACCCATCAACTAGAGTGATTTTGATTCATACTTAATCAAGTGGAGATGAAATTTTAAAATTTGGAAAGTGTCAAATGACTGCAACCTTTTGATCATGAAGACAGAACAAGTATTTAAGAATTCAGAATCAGTTTATGATGTTGCAGTCCTTCTTCAACGAGGATGATTTCTCTTTTCAACAATATAAAAATAAAAAGAATACAAAAAAGAGGGAAATTTTTTGTGATCATTCTCTCATTGGATATCCTTATGTGTCATACTCATTCAACATTTTACAAAATAAAAAAAAATAGGTCATATGCTCAAGATATCACCATTTCCCCCCCTCCATTTTTTTTGAATTTTAACTAAGTCTTATTTCCATGCATAATTACTCTACCCCCACATTAATTACCTTACCTTTCATTACTTACCTCACCTCCTTACCTTATATTCATTTTACTAATCCATTTGACTAAATTACTCCTTCTCCACCTCCTCTTTTACTTAGTCATTTACCCAATTACTGCTTCTACACCTCCTCCTTTACTTATTCATTTTTTTTATTTCTTCCAAACAAAGATTATGATCCCATGTAGAGATTCCTTCTCATGCATATATTCCCATCCCATGCGAAGATTCCTTATCATGTAGAGATTCCTCCCATCGGGTCTTTTCTTTGCACTTTTGCAACCTCCATTTTTCTCTTTGTATTCCTCAAATTGCACCCCTCGACTTCCCAACACTTAATAATTTTTACTAAGTTTTACTACATTTTTATATTTTCACTCTAAGTCCTCTAGTAGAGAATACAAAGTTTACTTCACCTCTGCATTGTCCTATTTCTCAACATTGTATTTATCCGCAGGTTGTTTCAACACTTAGTTTATTTTCCAAGCTACTTTTACTAATATTTACTAAGATTTACATGTGGATCCTCCTCCTCCTCTCCTATTTCTATGAATTTACACTTAGTTTATTTTCCTACATTTTTATGCAGAGAATTGATCATGTTCTTTTTCTCCACATTTCCCTATTTCTCCGCACAATACAAACACTTAGTTAATTTATCATTTATTTTTCTAAGTTTTATCCCCCTCCCCCCTTCTTTGGCACATTTGGACACGTGGCAGTGAAGTGGAACTATCACATGTGGGACATGTGGCAGTGAAGTGGAACTATCCCTAGGTGACACTTGGATGGTATGGGTTGGACAAGGATGACTAGGCAGTGAAGTGGAACCAAAAAGTTACACCATGCACAAGATGCAAAGGGTTCCATGGCTCTCTCTACTTCACACACAAACACTATGAAGGCCATTTATTTATATTGTGTTATGAGTAACCTCCCACAATGCATGTGGGATAAATAAGGTTGATTTTCAAATCAAGGGCCAATTATTCACGTGGAGAATAGATCAACAATCGTCAAGTGCCTATCTTCTAGAAGCCATAACTTGATTTCCAGATGTCCAAATTGAAAAAACGAGGGTTCATTGGAAAGATAGAGACATGAAGAACAACCCATAAATGATTTCCATGGATGGAATGATAGTTATCATTCCTTAAAAATTAAAATACAATCGTGACAATTTATAGCTTGGAAACAAATTATTTTTGGAAAATGGTTTATTAAAATAAATTTATGAACTTCTAAGGTGGGTCCCAGTTAGGGTCAAAAATACCTAAGTTCAAATTCACAAAGGGATTTTAATAATCATTGACATTTTATTACACAAGAAGAGGAAGAGAATATTATAAAAGAATATGAGATATTCTCGCTCAAAGTGAAGAAGAACATAACAATCTCATTGTTAAAAGAGTATATCGAAGAAGTGGCTCAAGAGTTTGCTGAAACATCCCAGACCATTTGGATGAACTAATTCCTTTTATCATTTAATTATTAGGAGTATTACGTTTTTATTTAGGTAAACATTTTATTTGAACTTGAACAATCTATGTGTAATGTTCTTTTAAAGACTCTCGTAGAGACCTATTTGAGGAGTTCATAACTTTTGTGATTTTGAATTTTATATAAGTATGAGATCTCGAATGTGTTTCTCTTATGCATCTTATGATATTAAATGAATGAAATAATTTAAATCCCTCTATTGTGGACCACCGATATAGTTTCTATCTTATGAGTCTTGTTTCAAATCTCTTTCCTCATTGCTCAAATGAATGGATTTGAGGGAATGTTTGTAGTTATCATGTATGTTGCAATCATGTTTTTTATTATTCTAATGTAACTTATCTTCTATATTCTTCAATTATTTTACCACATGGCCCACTCATAGATGTAGATGACATGAATGTTTAAATTTATCATTTGAATAAATATATTGAAAATTTGAGTGAGAAAGAGGAGTACCACCTCTATAAAAACATAGAGGGGATATTAATAACTCTTTATAAGAATACCCTACGAGATTGGCTCTTGTCCCTAATGTTGTGTTTTTTTTTCCACTTGGGTGAGAATAAATAAAACACTTAACTACCTTGTTAAGCCAACAAGATAACACATACAATTGTTAGTCGGTTAGTGGACCAACTATGAAGTAAGCAAGAAATAAAATCAGAGGGATATGTATCAAAACTAAGCATGCAAGAGATACAACTAGAAACTAAAGATAGGAATAAGAGATAGCTACCAATGGAAAGGATTTTGATTGATAACACCTTGGATAAATATAGGGAATTATGAGTCCCATCTTCCTCCTTGGAAGGGCCCTTAAGGTCCCCAATATAGATCTCCTTCTCTTCTAACAATGAAATGATAATGGTGAAGAATTACTTGCCAAACTTATCAAGAGGTGAGAAGGATGGCACTTTCTATGAATGATAGAATGATTCTAGGATAAATATGGATTCTCAAGGAGCAATTCCAACAACATAACAATACTCATAAAATCTTCCTTTGTTTTCATACCTCAAGATTGTATTTATAGGACTCATACAAACTTTTACAAAACTAGTTTGTAGCGTAAATAGGGGCCCTCATGCAGGTACCTCCTAGTATTTAAATGGCACCAAGGATAGATTTAAACCTGATTTGGGCGTCTTGTCATGGCACACCTCAAGTTGGAAGTGGGTGAGGCTCGAACAAAATCATAAATTCGTCATTTTTTCATTTGCGCGAGTTTCTTTGAGGATAGTTGTACATCCCGCACAATTTGCATAGATTTGGTAGTGTTGGCCTGCACAAATGTGTGCAAGAAATCCTTTGGGGGACTACACATAAATTTAAGGAACTATTTGTATAGTTTTGTGAAATTTTGAATGAATCCAATTAATGTTGTAGGTATGCTTATTGGTATGTTGCACTGATACTTTATTCAACCATTATCTGTATTGATGTGAGCGATTTTTCGGAGATAACATCTAACAAGAAAATAGATCAACAATTTTGGAAACTCCACTGGGGAGACAAAGATTCATTTTCAAGGAATCCGATACTTCTTTTTAGGATCATATATTATTGAAAAACTAGAAGTTGTCTGGTTCAAGTTTTGGAAGGAAATCTGGTAGATTTCTAGCTGAATGGTTTAAGATGAATTGGGTTCTTGAAAACCTCGATCAAGGAACATCAAGTGGCCTTGAATATAAGTTATTGGAGTTTAAAGAACAAGCCAATTATGCCAACTTCTTCAGAACAAAATAAACATCCAATATTCAAGTGGATGAGCTCCCTGATGATTCCATTATTAAAAATCTGTATTTTGAAGAAATATGCCATGGTGACTCCACGATTCTAGAATTACAAGAATATATATATGATGACTCCATCGAAAATTTTCTTTCATGTTGTGATGACATTTTTGTGTCTTCAGAAATATGTGAAATATTCATAATTTGATGAAATATGTGAAAAATTCTTTACATTGGATTATGTTCATGAAGCTAAAAATAATAATCCTAATGTCTCTGTTCAAGAGGATTACCATCTGCCACATGTTCCGTTAGACGGAAATTGTGACCTCTCATATCCCCAATCTGACAGCAATGTTGACAATGAGTTTAATTATAGATTTGATGAACCTCCACTAGATGCACATGGAGATTCCATTCAATATGGTCATGGTGAAAATGTTACAATGGGTTCTCAACGGCCACATCCTATTTATACAAATCTGAAAGAGGAATGTCAACATGGGATCAAGAAAAGTGATGATAAAAGTTATTACTTTAAATTAAACTTTCAAGCTATTGATTTCTTATATAGAGTAGAGTTTAATGAAGAAGAGGTATTCCTGGCATTAGAATAAAAAGGGAATTTACAACAAGAGGGATGGGTGGAATATTTTATTTTTGAAGATAATGATATTGTTGGTGAACAACAAAAGACAACCCTACAATTCTCCACAGAATTTCAACAACAATTTATTTTTGCAACCTCACCATGGCACTATTGTGATTACGTAATGGAGGAATGTATTTAGATAATTTCCAACAAACCAAGACTCTCAACCGTGGCTAGAATTAATAATATGGGTTGGTTATGTATATGGCTACATTGGAAGTCTACTTACACTTGAAAGTATCCCTTCTCTCCAAGTAGGTTAAGATAGGTCGATTTTTGTTTTCTCATGTATATAAATTTGTTCTTTCAGTAAATTTTTCCTAATAAGAATTTTCTAGATCAAAATAATGGTTTGGAGATGACTCCATAGCCAAATGGATGAGGAAACTGCTTTGGGTTTAGTGTTCTTAGCAACCCACAGGGGGTCATTTTCCCACAGTTGGAGATTAAAGTAATATCTACTTTAAGCTCGATATCTACATGTTACTACTTATACCTTAGTTTGGCTTAGGTAGCCTTTTCCCCGATGGAGTCATATGCCTATCTTGGGAGTGACCTGCTATTGAGAGTGCCTAAACAATAGATTCTAGGGCTGGGAGAAACATCAGAGGTCTGAAACAAGTCAATGATTTTAACTAAAGATAAGTGTTCTTTTACGTTTTATGGTTTAATTGTACATATTTGTGCATGTAATCTATGTTGTTAGGATTGCATGATTGAGTTCGTATGTAGGGAATATTAATTATTTATTGGTGTTAGATAATTAATGGGAGGATTTGAATAAAATTTTAGAAATTTGTTAATTGAAAGACGTCGGGTTTTAGTGGCGGTTCCCATGTGGGGTCCTAGGTATGTTACATGAATATATAGTAGGTATGATGTTGACATCATGAAGGAGGATGCCCCTCTTGATGAAGGAGGAATAGGTACTGAAAATGAAGTTGTGGATGCCCCTCTTGATTATAACATCCTCTGAGGGTGTATTTATATGTATACCATGAAGGAAGTAGCTTCATCAATTTTTCTCACTGTGATGTTCCTGTACGATGGGAAAATCATCACCAATGACTAGCTCACATACTATGAAATTAACCCACCTACTAATATTGACAATTTCTTGCTTATCGTAAAGGCCACCCATCACCTCCCATCTTATGTAAAGATGGGCCTTGGTGTTTTCACAGAATCTCCATTGCTTGGGGATTATCATGGCTCCAGTCCCCAAGTGATCCACATGGGACCCTCTCCCATTTACACCCGATCCTCTCCCATGTGCACCAATTCATATTTTTCCAAAGCACATCCCCTCTCAATAGAGATTCCTTCACTCAAATCTAAAATCACCCTTCATATCCTTAAGGAACTCCTCATTTCATTTACCTTATCATCCTTATCCTTAAGTGAAAAAAACCCTACACTAGTGGGTCCTATCATTCAAAGACCATTCATCTAGAGAATATTATACTATATATCCCCTTTCTATTTCCCTCATCTATATTGGTTTTTACCCTCATGATGGATCCCTTCACCCTCCTAAGGATAACCCTCAATGTCCTTGTAAGGTATCTATTCCCACACCTCATCCCCACCCTACCAACCCTTACAATGCACCATTTATTAGTTTGATTTTCAATTCTATCTTCCCCCTGGTGAAAGTACCCCTAGTAACCAAGGTCTACTAAAAAAACACACCCTCCCCTCAAAGGATAAGGCTTGTTGTAACACGCCTAATTTTGATCTTCTGAACTTTATATTTTACCTCTTAGAAATAAAAGTTTTTACCCAAAAAATAAAAAATAAACTTAGAGAGTTTCCTTTTAATTTTTGGTATTTAGAAATAAGGCGCTTGAAATATATGTCATTGATGAGTTTCCTTAATTTGATCGAACGATCCTAATGATCTCCAAATTTTTGGAGTCACCTGATTTTTAAAGAGTAAGTCTCTAACGGTCGCTTCAGAGCTTCATGCTTTATATGTTCCTGCAAACTCAAACAACGAAAACCCCGAAACTCCAAAACCCGAAGATAACCACTCATGAATTTTCCTAAAGAACTCACGAACACGAGTCATAAGACATGTGTCCTTTAAATCTTTCCTTGATTCGACATGTGGCACTCATTTTTGACATTTACATCAGATGATTCACACATTTTTGAGTGACACATGGCACCTCTCTTGTCTTGACACATCATCCAGAGTGACGTCATCTCTACCACATCACTTTGGAAGATGGCCCTTCGAGAGTTTTAACAAATATTGAGTTCACAAACCACCGAAGTATCAAAGTGTCGAAGTAAAGTGATTACAAAAAAGTAAAAAGGGTTTGCAAGGAATTAATAAAATGGTTAGCGACTTTGATGAGTCACGATTAAGAGTTAATTAATTACTTCACAGTTTCGGATTTCAAAAAGTTTCCCTTGTGTTATATTCAAAACCTTTGAATTTCGAACTTTCAAAATACTTAAAGTTAAACATGATTAATTAAGACTTAAGGGTAATTACTCAAAAACTAATTACTTAGCAGTTTCTGATTTCGGGAAATTTCTCTTGTGCTATATTCAAAATCTCTGAAGTTCGAACTTCCGAAACACTTGAAGTTAATATAATGTTTTAAACATGATTAATTAATATTTAAAAGTGATTACTCAGAGATTAACTCCTTCGTGAATTCAGACTTCGAGAGATTTCCACCCTGTCACATCCAAAACTCCCAGACGCGAACCATCGAAGTATTAATGACTTTTATGATTAATTAAGGATAATTATTTAAAATAAGGATTGTGGATCACCAGGTAATAAATTCCATTAAGGTTAATAAATTATTCATCAGTAAGGTTATACGAAGATCAATAAACCTTTTTCGAATAAAAGCACTTTGAATTTCAAAGTCATTTTTTACCATTTGCAATTAGTATTTTTTATCTAGTGTAGAACTCACAGACTTCTCCTGTAACAGGTAAGCTAATTATGTTTCCTTGAGGATTATGGCACCATACAAAATTTCAAAGAAGATTGATGCATCAGGTGATGATTCAAATCTGAATGCAGATGTTCTATCAGACACAACTCCACGAGTTATGGATGCCATTAAAACTTGGACACATGTTTTCGATGTCTTAGAGCATGAGATCATCAATTATTCAGACGAATTTGTCGAAGAAGACGACAACTCTTATACAGCTAAGCTTAGACATGTAGCATAGTCGGAGCTATTGCGGGACCAAGGATCATACCCTATAATGATATGATAAGTTGGGCTCTGGAGCATGTCGACATCTAGACCAAGATCATATTCAACCACCAGTAGGTCATCATCAGATCTTTCTGACCAGAGCACCTACAAGTATTGTACAAAATTTCCCCTACTCCTAAATACACTTACAATGTCACATGCATTCTATAGTTTGAGAGAAATGAATGCACCCAATATGCCAAAATTGGTCATGATATAGTCAAGACCTAGTGGGGACATCTGAAGAAGTTCAAAGCTGACACTCATGGTATGTACGCCACAACGTCTTTGGATGCTCATACGTTGTATGTAGCCATGATGATTTGTCGCTTGTTTGGGAAAAATAACCCTGCACATTTCTTGGTTGATTGGGTAGCCATCATGAACGAGGTAGCCGAGGGTTACACTTTCAATTGGGCCAAAATGTTGTCAGATAATTTGGCCAAGGAAATCGTTGATTATAAATCAACAAAATAAAAAGGGTAGCCTACCCCATTTTACATGTCCGCATACATTATGGATTCCATTTGTTTCATGACCCCTTTTCACCTAATGAACTGGAGTTGGACCCCGACCAGTTCTAAACCAATTCATTTTTATCACTCCAAGTTGTGGGAGGAGAATGCCAAAGATTTCTTCTATGAAATCTGTCACAATGTTGTAGTGCCTGTTCATATAGCCATTTATGGTCACCCGTCGCCCTGAATTTCAGAAAGCATTATGGGGAACCTAGGAAAGCTTGCAGACTGGTTCATTGAGGAGAATTTCTTCTATATCAGAGTATTCAATTGTTTGGTTCCTCCTCATTCTCTCCCATAGTTTTTACCCGACAGGCTGATGTGAAGAGAAGTGGCATACCAAACAATGGCATGAGGTATCAACAAGGAGCTGAAAGCAACTCAGAAAAAGGTTTGGTCGACTTTCCCCATTCAAGTCGGCATGTTCACATTGTTATATTTAGGTCACTCTAAAGTCGAGGCCACAACCCTAGAGGATGTCAAATTGGTTAACATAGAATTCAAGAAGCATGATCCACATAATATAGTGGAGAACCATCTGGCTCAGTTTAACATGAAGCGGTACGTACATGAGAATTCCCCTTATGAAAAAATGTTTAGGGGAGTCACATATTATGCAGAAGTCCAAAGCATATTCCAGACTCTCCCCCCTAACCAACAAGTTGGTTTCCTCAGCTTTCAAAAACACAGGTAGAATAGTTTACCAAATATATTGCATGGAGAGTCAAACCTCACACCTCCTTCACAGGAAGCCAAACCTACAGGATCTGAGCCAAGTCCTTCACTAAGCAAAAAGTTGAAGAGGTCCTGAAAAGCCCAGAAATATTATTTCTTGAGATAAGAGCGTCACTATCAGGACTAAATGATCCACAAGTGCTAGCTCAGTTCAAATCATTCATGAATCCAGGACGAGTTGTGCCTCATTCAACACCAACTACTCCTGCTGGCACCTCGAATATAACAAGACAAGAACCTTCCACCGAAATTGGTTTTCCTATCACAACATTAACCCCTCTATAGACTAGCTTCGGATATCATGGTTTCGAACTCACTTTTGTAGGTAATCTCACTCTTATCTTTCCCGAAGAGATGCCTCCCTTAGATTTCTTTTTTAGCAAGAAACGAAAAATCCATTGTAAAGAATGAATCTCACCAGAGGGATGGAGTTATCACTAAAAGGAAAAGGCTGGTGTATGACGGGAAATACCATGATGGTCTGGATTTTGCAAAAGAGGTTTTAGGTTCGTTAGGGGATTTTGCCACTACCAATCAATGGTCAGTGGAAAATTTGACCGAACAACTGTGACATAAATGCCTCTTGGTAGAACAATTGAAAAATGAGATATATAATACAGAGAAGACTGTCATAAGCAGGGTGAACTAGGACTTTGAGAAAATCAGGGCTAGTGATCAACATAAAATTAAACAACTACATGATAACCTGGAGTTTCTCTACTAGAGTTCACATATAAGCAAAGGACTGATTACTCAACATGACAACTTGATTGAGTAGTTGTAGGCCAGACTGGCCCTAAAAGAGAACACAACTATAAACATTTGGGCCTTCAAATCACAAGCATCAGAAGTCAATGAGAGGCTGGATGTTTCCCAGCAAGAACTCTATCTAAAAGTAGATTCCATCCAAAAACGTTATCAGGTAGTAGACCTTTCCCTAAAATACATCTATGTCAAGGAAAAAGAGGCTTGCTCAGCCCAGTCTAAGTTTCAGGATGTTATCATATGGATGCAGAGAGATAATGCACCTGGTTTTCCTCTTCTCTCTCATTCTGAGAAAGTAAGAGGCGGAATGGCCCTAAAATTCTGGGAGACAAATATGGAAGAAGGAAAGAAACTTGCCAGAGATGTAAAAGAGGATTTCCTAGAGGCATTGTCTACATCAAACAAAAAGTTTATTGAGTTCAAAGGGAATAATATCTCAAAGGCATTGAGGCAGATTGAGATAGAAATGAACCATAAATTCTCTAGAAAGAGCAAGGAAGCTACTTAGGCAGTTGTCCAAGAGATGAGCCATATTGATCTCCTTAAAATCAAATAATGGTTGGTTAATCCAAGTTCACAATTTCAGGCCATAGTCAAAGAAGTAAACAAGATCTAGGAGAAGCTGCCCCAAATACAAGAGAATATGTTTTCCTTTGAATTAAATGAAAGGATAGAGCCCTCAAGGTTCATGGTAGCATTGATGGCCAGATGCACCCAATGCATTGAACATGGAAAAGAAAGTGTAGCTGGGAGAAAATGAGAAATCTTGCACAATGTCCACCTTCTCCACCCACTCTACCTTTCACCCTCCAACAATAACTTACCTCGTCTATCCCTACCACCCACATTCTTGCATCCACTCATTCCACCTCCTCATTGGACACTTTTCCCTCCATCATTATTTTCGTGAAACAATTACTCTTCCCTGTACCCGTTATCCATCCCTTGACGATCCAATGCTAAGATATTCATCTAATTATTCCCCCCATTACTCCAACTTCAATTCCTTGCCCCACTGAACACACCTAAAGGGACATATGGAAATAAGATCAAATGGCCAAGAAAATAAATCAAATGATTGGGGTGGCCTTAATAACATGTGTACCCGTCTCAAAGATCAAAGGAAATCAAGCACACCTACCAGCAGATGAAGAGACAGAGGAAGAGCCAACAAAAATCAACAATATTTGCATGTTGTTGTTTTATTCAGATGTATTCTATTTTTAGTCAAATATTGTAAGAAGTCCAACGATTTTCAGTTGTGACAGATTTTGTATAAATACATAGATTGTAGATATATTTGTGGTTGCTTCTTGCCGAATGTAAAAGATAAACTATTTTTGAGTATTAATACAAGTGCATACAAAGATTCTAAGTTTCCTTCAATATGAGTTATGTGTTCCCTCTATGTGTCCATTTCTCTGAATATCTTCCTGTAATTCTTGAAGAGTGATTTATTACAATTTAGTACTACATATATTGTGATCATATTATACCAAGAGTTAATTTATTAAACAAATTTTTCTCTGTTATTACTTTGAGTAAAACAAGACCTGTGAGTTGTGTGAATTACTGCATTTTTATATCCTCTTCAAGGGTGCATCTTCTAATTTTCTTCTACTGCAAACAAGGTGAGACTTATCTATAATTGATACTTGACTTTGTTTAACAGTTTTGTAAATCTTTCTACATAATTTGATATTATAATTGTGACTTAGATAATGATATATAGCCTCTATACTATCTTATTATTAATTGTTGGACATAGTGTCATTAATGTGTTGTCATTGATGTCAAAAATTAGGACAGTATGTAGAGATTAAAGCTTAGGTGGGTTAGCGAATGAAGATCAAAGCTCATAAGAGATGACGGACATGAAACTAAGTGTAATGACCCTTTAATTATTGATAT
>ML796729.1:96916-110191 GCA_009831015.1 Picea engelmannii
GAGGTATGTAAATTCAAATTCATGAATGACTTATTGCCAAATTCTACTTGCGTAAGTGTTGAGATAAATTGTAAATTATGAAAATTTTACTTCTTTAAAGGCTTATAGAAATTACAGAAATTTGGTAGAAATTTAAATGTTAACACAAATCTGGTCTTTACACTAAGAAGGAAAAGTGCACTGTAGAAACATGATCAGATCAAGTCAGGATCGTCGGATATGCAAGCGAGATTAATGGCAGGGATATGTTGCGGAGAGAGAAAGGAGAATTAAACAACGTTTTATTTTCAATCATGTAATTAGTCTAGATCGTCAGATCTCATCGAATCAAAGATTGAAGACTATGGTTGATCCACCAAACGATCATATTAAGTCATGATCGTTGGATACACAAGCGCCAAATCAACAACGGGGATAGATTGCAGAGATCAAAAGGAGAATTAAACAACGTTTTATTTCCAATCCCACAATTAGTATAGACCATCAGATATTATAGATTGAAAGATCGACCACTGGTTGATCCACCAACAATAACACAACTTCAATTGCGGATTTTTCACGATGGGATAAACCATGCACAAGTTATGGTTTTGGAATCTACATCGACCGTCAATGGTCACCTGACAATAGATCTATGATTGGCATCAGTTCCACTACCAATGAGTAGTTTCCATTGCAGAACTCGACGATAGTTTTAAAAGTCGTGTTAGTTGAGGACCCCACAATCATCCTTTATCGTTGATCTACTTCAAGATCCTTCTCGACCAATGGATCAAGTTGAGGGGAAGGATAGGGTAAGAAAGGAAAAAGGCCCGAGATCTTGAATACCCGAATTCCCGATAATCATTGAATCACTTTAAGTGGAAGGATAGGATAAGAAAAGAAGAAGAGTCGTTTGATTTAAACCAAGGCAAATCACCATCGCAAATAGATCGAATCATCAATATAACATCACGATCAATCGAACAACATTCATTTCGGGTTAAAAGTTAAGAGGAGGTTATACTTCGGAGAATATCACTTTGGGAGAAATGGGAAGTGAAGAAATTGAATTACCTGAAGTCCTGAAGGCCGAAATACCGAAGTAGATATGAGTTGACTGATCAGAGTAACACTTCGGGTAGTATCATGACTGTTAGATCAAGGAGACGAATATGTGCCACATTGAGAGATCTACGTTAGCAAACCATGTCAGCAAGGACACGTGGCATAGTCAGATAATGACAAGTGTCAAGATGAAATCGACATTTCATGTACGTGTAAATCATGAATCTAAGTGACACATGGCAGCCACTTGACCCATGTCATGTCAACATGTGATGTCAGCAAGTTACGTCACTCTAGAATTTTTTACTTTGGGAATTTCACCACCAACAAATTACCTAAGTCCTGAAGTCGTGAAGGTCGAAGTCTTGAAGTGGACATGAGTCGTCCGATCTGAAGAACACTTCGGAAGTGTTCTCAATTG
The DNA here is from genome assembly GCA_009831015.1 of Picea engelmannii. NCBI lineage: Eukaryota > Viridiplantae > Streptophyta > Pinopsida > Pinales > Pinaceae > Picea > Picea engelmannii. Next base: position 98,385 of record ML796729.1, read on the forward strand.
TTGATAAAGTATAGTGGAAGGATAACGCAAGTGGACTATCCAAAATCCCTAAGTAAACGAGAATCGTCCATCTCATCGGGAGATTAAAACGTGACCGTTGATTTCGATAAATGATCAAGCACTGGCTTGGCCTAGCTCTTAGTCATTGCCTGTGGTCATATGGAATAAGAATAATAAAGGTAAAATATTATACATCTCTTAAGTTGATAAGCCCGTGGTTTTGCGTTGTCAGTCATATGTAAATGGTTTGAAGGAAGCGCCTCAACAGAACTCGATTTATGCAGTATTTGCAAAATATTTGGAATTAAGTTAAGTGAAGGGGTGCAATGGTCTAGATGAAAGGACATAATGCATTATATCTCACACCAATTTGAAGATTATATAAACGAGATAGAGTGGTGAGAAGAAAGTGTCTCTGTAGTCCGAATTAGAAGATATATTAAATCACAGAAGAAGAGAAAGATGCAGTGAAAACATGATACATAAGTTTTCTAGATTCAGAAAATAAGGGTGGTTGGGTGGTGCAAGGGTAGGTTGGAGCCTTCAAGGGAGGAGGTGCTTCCTTGTTAGTTGTAGCTGACTAAACAGGGGGTCGAAGCCTCCTACCAACTGGTGTTGGTTAACAAAGGGATTAAGTGCTTCCTTGTCAGTTGTAGCTGACTAAATAAGGGGTCGAAGCCTCCTACCAGTTGGTTCTGGTGAACAAGGGTGTGGGTGCATCTTGATCAGTTGGTGTTGATCTAAAAGGAAGAACATATTCCTTCTATGTAACTTGTAAAACAAAAATTTTCAGTTAATAGAAATTTTTTTGTGGTTTTCCCAATTGGGTTCCACGATAAAATATTGTGTTAAAATTTTGTTTGCGTTAACAAAAGAAAAATTGATAAATTTATTGTGTCACTGATTCACCTCCCCCCCTCTCAGTGACAGGATATGATCCTTCAATTGGTATCAGATAAGTTCTCTTCAGTAAAGGTTTAAATCACTTGAAGAGAAATATACATCATAATGGATCAACAGTCGAAGATGTCATCAAAAGTACCCCTATTTGATGGTGAATACTATGTCTTCTGGAGTGTTAGAATGAAAAGCTATATGATTTCCATTAGACTGGAAGTATGGACATTAGTTGAAGAGGGATATGATGTTCCAAAAGCCACTCCCATAGAAGCAGAAGACAAGAAGAAATTTTGGGAACACGCAAAGGCTTTAAACACACTACAAGATGGTTTGAGTAGGAAATCCTTGCTAAAGTACTAAAATATAATAATGCAAAACAACTCTAGGATAAATTGGAAACTATATATGCAGGAGATTCCAAGGTAAAGAGGGCCAAACTTCAGACTCTCAAAGTACAATATGAAGGATGAAGAAAATATTTCAGAGTACTTCGAAAGGGTTTATAATATTGTTAATGCAATCAGAGGTTTGGGAGTAGAAGTATCAAACAATGAGTTAGTTGAAAAGATACTAAGAACACTACCTATCCTATACAATCCTAAAGTTTATGCTCTTGAAGATCGAGAGAATCTATATAAACTCACCATGGATAAATTGTATGGAATCCTCATTGCCTATGAGTTAATATTAGGTCATGAGACTCTTCTAAAAGGAGAGGAAGCATTCAAGGTGCTCAAGAAAACAAAAAATCAGAAGAAAAAATCTCAACCCAGCTATCACGAAGAATCTGATGTAGAAGAAGCCAATTTTATTAAAAATCTTCAGAAAGGATCAGGAAAGTACAAAGGCAAGTTGCCTTTCAAATGTTTTAATTGTGGCAAGGTTGTCCACTTTGCAAACAAGTGTCCCTATCCCAAGGAGGACCCTGAAGATAAAGAAGACACAATTAAACAATACAAGAAAAAGGAAAAATTCAACTACAAGAAAAAGTTTTACAAAGGGAAAAATATTTTTTACTCAAAAGAAGAAAACAACAGTTCATCAGAGTCTAGTGACAGTGATGATGATGAAGTCCTTTTTCTAGGTATTGAAGAGTCTAATGAGATAGAATAAATTGAGCATGAGGAAGACTCAGAGGATGAAGAAAAGGTTAATATGGGAGACAAACTTCTGAGTGCCTTGGATAAATTAATAAAATACAAAACCAGATATAGACAGCTGAAAATTTTTGTAGTTGAACAAAAGGAAAAACATGAACAGAAGGAAAAAGAGATGGAGAAACTCATGAGCAAACTGAAAAATCAAATCCTAGAAGCAAATAGGATGGAAGAAAGTCTGGAGAAGTCTCTTAAAGAGAAACAAATAACCCGTGAAAGAATGGAGGCAAAATTAGTTCACCTAAGAAAAGAACTTGATACGAAACTTATTCAAACAAGATATGAAAATAACTCTAAAATATTAGATAAGATTATTACCACACAAAGGGATTCAGGTAACAAAAATGGAGTAGGTTATTCTCAAGAAGAAAACCAAGTTAACTCAAAATCTTATGCAGGTTCTCTCCTCAATACATTCAAGAAGAAAGATGAAGAAAAGACCAGTAATGATCAAAAATCCAGAGGACTACTTCAATCCAACAAGAAGAAACATAAGACAACTCCAAAGAAGGTTTATCAAAACAGGTGTCCTCACATTTTTGTTGGTTATTGCTTTGCATGCTCTAATTTTGGACACAAAGCTATGAATTGTAGAGCATATGGAAGGAAAAACTTGTGAGTTAAGAACTATAACCTTAAAGATAACCAAACAATAAATCAAGTTAAAAGAAACAATTATAACTCCTTTGAACCTCTACAAGAAGGGAACCCATAATTCTTCATATGTCATAATTATGGACATAAAGCCAATAATTGCAGATTAATGGAAGTCTCAGAAAAACCAAAGTTCATTAGAGAGAAAAAGAAGCTTTGGAAATAAAAAACATCAAAGGAGGAATATATTATTGCCTTAAAATCCCAATATAAATAAGATCTCTAGTATGTTGACAGTGGGTGCTCAAAACATATGACAGGAAACAAGGACAAGTTTTTTAACTTAAAGAAACAAAAGGGTAAAGTTACATTTGGTGACAATGCTTCAAGTAACATACTTGGGAAAGGCACTGTGAGCTTGGGAAAAGACAAAGCCAAGAATGTGCTCCTTGTTAAAAAACTGAAATCTAGCCTATTAAGTGTCATCCAAACTTGTTATTAGGGGCACTTTTTCATATTTGATTCCCAGAAATGTGAGATTAGGAGAGAGGAATTAGGAAAATTGGTTGGTACTTCTCCTAGAAATCCCGAGAATGTATATATACTAAATAAAAAATTGATTGAGGAGTGTCATATAAATTTAGTAGATGAAAGTTGGCTATGGCATAGAAGGTTGGGGCACATTAAATTTGACAATTTAGTGAAAGTCGGAAATCTGGGGGAAGTAAGAAACTTTCCAAACATCATAAATCCCTCAAATACTATGTGTAGACACTGTCAACTAGGGAAACAAACCAGAATAAGTTTGCAAGGAGAGTCCTAATTTATGTTGTTCATTGATGATTTTACTATAATGGGTTAGGTATGTTTTCTCAAGGAATAATCAAAAGCACTTAACAAATTCAAAGCTTTTAAGACCCTTGTTGAAAATGAAAAAGATACAAAAATCAAATGTCTTAGATCAGACAATGGTGGTGAGTTCACCTCAAAAGAGTTTGATCTCTTCTGTGAAACCCATGGAATAAAAAGACAATTCTCTGCTACCCGAACACCTCAACAAAATGGGATTGTTGAGAGAAGGAATAGAATAGTCCATGAGGTTGCAAGGACTATGCTCAATGAAGCAAGATTATCTGATGGAAATTGGAGGGAAGCTATAAGCACAATAGTGTACATACTAAACAGAGGTCAAATTAGGATTAATAGTGATAAGACTCCTTATGAACTATGGTTTGGAAGAGCTCCTTCGGTAAAATACTTCAAGGTATTTAGAAGTAAGTGCTACATCAAAAGGCTCGATGAGAATCTCGGAAAATTTGATGCTAGATCTGATGAAGGTATCTTTCTTGGATATGCTTCTACCAAAAAAGCATGCATATTCTACAATCTTAGATTACATAAGATTGTTGAGAGTGCAGATGTCAAGGTGGATGATTTAAAAATGATAAGGATCAAACATTAAGAGACTATACTTGATAGTGAAGATGAAGATGATGATGAGTCAGTTGGTACAAAAGAAAAAGAAGTAGAAGAGAATAAAGAAGAAAGGGAAGAGGATGATATGAATACTAGTGAATACGAAGAAAATATTAGAGAAGAATAGATAAGAGAAGAATCCCCAAGAAGATACACAAAGACACCCTCAAGAATGACTCAAAAGAATCATCCTAAAGAACTGATTATTGGAAATAAGAGAGATGGAGTGCACACAAGAATATAACTGTTGTATTAGACAGAAATAACACTTTTGTCATGTATTGAGCCCAGATCAGTCAAAGAGGCATGTAAATATGAGAATTGGCTCAATGCTATGAATGAAGAATTCGACCAGATTAAAAAAAATCAAACTTGGGAACTAGTTCCAAGATCAAAAAATAAAAATTTCATTGGAACTAAATGGGTGTATAAAAACAGAATGAATGAGAATGGGATAGTAATCAGGAACAAAACTAGATTGGTATGTAAAGGGTATGCTCAGGTTGAAGGAGTAGACTATGAAGAAACCTTTGCACCTATGGCTATATTAGAGGCAATTAGGATGTTCTTAGCTTTCACCAACTACAAAAAATTTAAAATATACCAAATCAATGTCAAGTCAGCATTTCTCAATGGAAACTTAGAAGAGGAAGTATATATTGAGCAACCAGAAGGATTCCAACTAACTAACAAAGGAGACTATGTCTGTAAACTAAAGAAAACACTCTATGGGCTAAAACAAACACCCAAAGCATGGTATGCAAGGATAGATTCTTATTTACAAAAACAAGGCCTCAAAAGAGGATCAACAAACAACAATATTTATTGTAAAATTGTTGGTAATAACATGATTATTGTGGAAGTATATGTTGATGATATTATATTTGGCAGTGATGATGAAAAAATGAGTAATGAATTTGCTAGGAGGATGCAACAAAAATTTGAAATGTCCATTCTTGGTGAACTAAATTTCTTTCTTGGATTACAAATAATACAGTCCAATAGAGGATTCTTTATCCATCAATCCAAGTATGTTAAAGATATGCTTAAGAATTTTCAGTTAGAGGATTGCAAACCTGTTAGTACACCTATGACAGTTGGATGCAAACTAAGCAAGGAATATGAGTCCAAATATATAGATCCAAAACACTACAGATCAATGATTGGGAGTTTACTCTATGTAATAGCTTCCAGACCTGATGTCAAGCAAGTTGTTGGGATGGTGGCTAGATTCCAAGAAACACCAAAAGAGATCCATGTTCAAGCTATGAACAGAATCTTTAGGTATTTTAAAGGAACCATAGATATTGGTTTGTGGTACCCTAGCAAGGATTCATTCACTTTAAAATCCTATTCATATGTAGATTGGGCAGATTGTGTAGATGAAAGAAAAAGTACAAGTGGATGAGAATTCTTTTTGGGAGAATCATTGGTAGCTTGGATAAGCAAGAAACAATCCTCAATTTCTTTGTCTCGCACTGGAGCTAAGTATATTGTAGAATAAGAATGTTGCACACAAGTGGAATGGATGAAACAAACCTTACAAGACATCAAAATAGTGTTTGAAGAACCTACTACTATCTACTATGATTGTAGGAGGAGTTACCCGAGTTCAGATTCTGGTCAAAAGCATACAGACAAGCAGAGATTTACCATAGGGGAAGCAACCATTTTCCATTGATGTCAAAGGGGGGGAGTAACTTCAGTGGAGTGAAGCATCATCACAAGGGGAGATTGTGTATGAATTTGGTGCATTGTCATCAATGACAAAGGGGGAGATTGTTGGACATAGTGTCATTAATGTGTTTTCATTGATGTCAAACAATAGGACAATATGAAGAGATTAAATATCAGGAGGGTTAGAAAATGAAGATCAAAGCTTAGAAGAGATGATTCACATGAAAATCAGAAGGGAAAGTGCATTGCAGAAACATGATCGGATCAAGTCAGGACCATCGAATATGCAAGCGACATCAACGACAGTGATAGATTGTGGAGAGCGAAAGGAGAATTAAACAACGTGTTATTTCCAATCTCACAATTAGTCTATATCATCGGATCTCATCGACTCAAAGATCCACGACTATGGTTGATCCACCAAATGATTAGATTAAGTCGTGATCATTGGATACACAAGCGCCAGATCAACGAAAGGGATAGATTGCAGAGAGAGAAAGGAGAATTAAACAATGTGTTATTTCCAATCCCACAATTAGTATAGACCGTCAGATCTTATAGATTCAAAGATCGACAACTGTGGTTGATCCACCAACAATCGCACAACTTCAATTGCAAAGTTTGGGCAACGGGATAAACCACGTGCAAGTTATGGTTCCAGAATCTGCATCAACCATTGATGGTCACCCAACAATAGATCTACGATTGGCATCAATTCCACTACCAACGAGCAGTTTCCATTGCAGAACTCGACAATAGTTTTAAAAGTCATGCTAGTTGAGGACCCCACAATCATCCTTTATCGTTGATCTGCTTCGACAGCCTTCTCGACCAATGGATCAAGTTGAGGGGAAGGATAGGATAATAAAGGAAAAAAGAATGAGATCTTGAATACCTAAATTCCCGATAGTCGTTGGATCACTTTAAGTGGAAGGATAGGATAAGAAAAGAAGAAGAGTCATTGGATTTAAACCAAGGAAAAGCAACATCGCAAACAGGTCGAGTCGTTGATATAAAATCACGATCAAATGAACAAAATTTATTTCGAGTTAAAAGTTGTGAGGAGGTTATACTTCAGGGAATCTCACTTCGGGAGAACTGGGAAGTGGAGAAATCGAATTACCTGAAGTCCCAAAGGCCGAAATCCCGAAGTAGATATGAGTCGTCTGATCAGAGGAACACTTCGGGTAGTATCCTAACCATTAGATCAAGGAGAAGAATATGTTCCACATCGAGAGATCTATTTCAGCAGACCACATCAGCAAGGACACATGTAACAGTTAGATAATGACAAGTTTCAATATGAAATCGACATTTCAAGTAGGTGTAAATCATGAATCTGAGTGACACATGGCATCCACTCAGCCCATGCCATGTCAACAAGCGACGTCAACAAGTTACGACACTCTGGTATTTTTTACTTCGGGAGTTTCAACACCAGCAAATGACCTAAGTCCTAAAGTCGCGAAGGATGAAGTCTCGAAGTCTCGAAGTCTCGAAGTGGACATGAGTCGCCCAATCTGAAGAACACTTCAGAAGCGTTTTTGACCGTTGATCAAGTACAGTGGAAGGATAGCGCAAGTGGAATAGTCGAAGTCCTGAAGTAAATAAGAATCGTCCATCTCATCGGGAGATTAAAACGTGACCATTTATTTCGATAAATGATCAAGCACTGGCTTGGCCTAGTGCCTGGTCACCACCTATGGTCATATGGAATAATAATAATAAAGGTAAAATATTATACATCGCTTAAATCAATAAGCCCGTGGTTTTTCATTTTCAGTCATATGTAAATGGTTTGAAGGAAGCACCTCAACATAACTCGATTTCTGCAGTATTTGCAAAAGATTTGAAATTAAGTTAAGTGAAGGGGCGTGATGGTCCATACTAAAGGACACAATGCGTTATATCTCACACTAGTTTGAATATTATATAAACGAGATAGAGTGGTGAGAAGAAAGTGTCTCTACAATCTGAATTAGAAGACATATTAAATCACAGAAGCAGAGAAAGATGCAGTGAAGACATGATACAAAATTTTTCCATATTCAGAAAATAATGGTGGTTGGGTGGTGCAAGGGCAGGTTGGATCCTGCAAGGGAGTAGGTGCCTCCTTGTAAGTTGTAGTTGAATAAACAGGGGGTTGAAGCCTCCTACCAGTTAGTGATGGTGAACAAAGGGAGTAGGTGCTTCCTTTTCAATTGTAGCTAACTAAAAAGGGGTTTGAAGCCTCCTACTAGTTGGTGTTGTTGAAAAAGGGTGTGGGTGCATCCTGATTAGTTGGTGATGATCTAAAAGGAAGAACATATTTCTTCTATGTAACTTGTAAAAAAAAAACTGCAGTTAATAGAAAAGTGTTTGTGGTTTTCCCAATTTGGTTCCACGATAAAATTTTGTGTTAAAATTTTGTTTGCATTAACAAAATAAAAATTGATAAATCTATTATGTCACTGATTCACCCCCCTCCCCCCCCCTCTCAATGAAAGGATCTGGTCCTTCATTAATTTTATTTAAAGATTATCTCTCAGAAATCTGAAGGTAGAAAAATCACTCACAAAACATTTCATTTAAAACCTTTGATTCCTGACATTATTCTCTGAGCCTTAGCATCAATCTCATGAACAACAAGGCTCATGCATGGAAAATCCACAAACAAATTCCCACTAATCATTATGTTGGTGGCACCTCTAAGCATGGTCCTAGCTTAGCCTCACCTCTATCGCATTGGGGCATTCACACTTATATTCCCCTTCCTTGTTCCCTTTATGATGTGATTGGTCACACTACTCACTATTGGCATAGATCAATGGAGCTTCATTAGTGTATCCACCGACCTTTTGTTTCCCTTATTTTATCAACCCTATTCCCACTAACTAGGGATACCCCTAACCCCTCCACATGGGATCCGACCCCCTAAATGAGCATGTAACACTCAATTACTAACTAATCAGCTTTACGTCATATGAAAGGTATTCAACTTCTGTAGCCAACATTACCCAGAACTCCCTCCATTCTAGGTTCTCTTGCATATTTTTTACAGCAACATCCACCACCATATCACAATGTTGATTTGAGTCGGCATGTCCCATATCCTCTACAAGTGGATTACATGAAATCAAATTCCATTTTAACCATTCATCCTCCATCAATTCCATTTACTATGAAATCATTTCCCTTTTTTATGGAGTGAAAACCTATCCACCACCAGATTCATTCATGTTCCCACTCACGGATACACTCCACATTCCATATATGGATCCATTATTCATATACACCATTTCAATTTTTTTTGGATCCACCTATGTTGACCTCCCTTCTCTCACATATGAAGTCTACATCAATGAAAATTTGGATCCATCCACCCCCTTACTTAATGTGGAAATGTCACTTGATACTTCCACCTCTAGTGCCCAGATATTCCACTTTAGTAAATATATTCTAGATACCATGATTGCTCCCATTATTCATTGGGATGATTTACTCCATTGTTTATGTTTCCTTCCATGGAGACCCCTCATTAGCTAAGACCAATACACTATTGACACAAAGCATCTCACTCCTAGTACATGTTTAACAAGGGGAAATATGACCAACCTTTCCAAAAACTATCATCATAGATATTTACATCACCCTTGGTATCATTAAAAACATCTTTCTTTCCATATAGTGCATCCTTGAGGAGGTTATCACTTACAAAGTTTTATTCCAACATTTTTATGACATCTTCGCATCATCTTAGATAGGAATGTCTAGCATGGATTCTCGTCTTATTGAACTCCATATTGACTAATGGTTGTATTTTTAATTCATTCAACAAAAGCGGTGACTTCTTCACCATCGAATACGCCTCCCAGGTATCCAATCCTATCCCCATCAAGAAAAAATAGAGAACCATTAGGTTTTGTACTAACTTTCATGATCTCAATCAGCCATGTCCCCAAAAAGAATTCCCTACTCCCTTTCATTGATCAATTTATCAATCGATGCATCAACCATGAAGTATTATCCTTCATGGATAGATTCCTAGGTTATAATCAAATTAAAATATATTGATAGCATTAACACAAAGTCAGATTTACCATGCTCTAGGAACTTTCACTAATTGCATCATCCATTCCAGACTCAAGAAAGTTGGAACAACCTTCCAGCACCCCATATCCTTTTTGTACCTTTATATGGTCCACATAATTATAGTGTATCTTGGCAATATGATGACTAGATCCAAGCAATTCCAAAACTTATAATCCCTACACATTGTTTTCCTTCAATGTCGACAATAATATTCATTTAAGTCCTCTCAAGTGTTTTCTTTATTTCACCATCAAATGACTTCCTTGGTCCATTGTCTCAAATAAATGTATTGTTGTCAACCCTTTGAAATTCCAAGTCATTATGGAGCTATCCCCACTATGTAACATTCACCATCTTCAAATCCTCCAATGCAAAGATAAATTTTTGTAACAATTTTTTCCTGACTATGATATGCATGCACATAGTTTTTTGCATTTGTTGCAGAAAAACCTTACTTTCCTCTGGGATGACCAAGCCCAAAAATATTTTGATGCATTAAAACATGATCTCATAATAGTGCCCTTCGTCGTCCCCTTAACCCAACAAGGGTTTTATCCCTTACATTTTTTCTTATTTTTTCCTTGTCCTTGGCATGTTATTACAATGAGGGGATAGTTTCAAGCATAGCATGTATTACTTCAACAAGAACTTGTTTGAACTAGCATTGGATTAAAATCACGGTGAGAAGTTGGCATTATATGTGTTTCATTCAGTTTAGAAGCTCGGTCACTATATCCTTATTTTCCACACTAGTTCGATGGAAAATTCAAACCCCATGCAATGCAATAAACACATGAACTCTTTTGGCTATATGATTCTCCCCTAAGCTCACACATCAAGGGCCTCTGTTATCACACTAATTTTCTGGCCTATGACATCTAAGTATTTTTGGTTGAAATCATTCCAAACTAGAATTAACCTTGTCTAATACTTTCAAATGCATGGTTTATATGCTAATTGCATGTCACCAATCCCATTTAAGCTTTAATTTGACTATCAAAAGGGTAGTGTGACTTCCCCCCTTAATATTCATGTGATCGTCACATAGTTATTTCAACACTCGTGCAACCCCTTTGGTAGTGTGATTTTACCAATTATGTGGTGAAATAATACCTATGGTTAGCAAAAGATATTGGTTGGTGAGTGCACGGGCATACCAATTGAATTTATTCATGAATGAGAGGGTACTTATCCCTCCTTTGAGTGTAATCAATTGTATGCATGCCCATAACTAAGTCTTGGGAATTCACACTATAACTAGTTCTCTTCCAAAGCTCAGTTTTGGCTTATAGATACAAGTTCCTTCCATACATTTGAGATATTTTTATGTGTTAAAGTTATGGTGGAGATATTTTTCCAAAGTGTAAGAATTACATAAGATTCTACTCAGATTTATTAGTTTTCCTTGGCTTCATGTTGCCCAAATTCCATTCCAAAGTGCACTTATGTAAGAGGAAGTGTTGTTGGATTTCCACACTAACAAAGAGAGCCCATTGCAGGAAACAAAATACCCTCCCACATGGAAGGATTGGAGATCACATCTACATTGTTCTTCTAAGTGATACTTAGTTAGTTTATTTCCTTTCCATTAGATACATAAACCATTGTTTCATTTTCCCTCTAATATGTTGTTTAAATCATTTAAATTCATGTTTTAAATAGTTTATTAATTAAAATGCATGTATAGGAATAAACACTAACAACAAAGGCTTATTTACCACTCATTATTTGTCTAGATTAATGTTATCAATTGATTGAGATTGATTTTTTTTATATAGGCACACAAATTATCCAGCAAAGAGAAATAAAAAAACAATGGCGTTGTTGCATCTTACTGTTAAGAACCAAACATCAATATAGCATATAAAAACCTCAGGAAAAGTACTCAACGCCTTGAAAAAGAGATAATTTCAGATAATAAGCCTCTTCGAG
>ML796729.1:114282-126647 GCA_009831015.1 Picea engelmannii
GATGAATTTTCACTTTTGGGTGTCTTCTCTGTTACAAAAATTTTCATTACTTCCATGATCTTAGCTTCCATTGAATCCATCTTAGTATCCAACTTAGCTTCCATTGAATCCATCTTAGCTTCCATTGAATCCATCTTAGTATCCAACTTATCTTCCATTGAATCCATCTTAGTATCCATTGAATCCATCTTAGTATCCAACTTAGCTTCCATTGAATCCCTCATCTCTTGTAGTTCATCTTTGGTTATTGTCTTCTTTTGTAAATCATTTATGTCCCTACGCATTTATTCACCTTCATCAAGAGTCCAATTAGGATTTTCTGGAGGTTTATTTGGTGTAGGAGGTCCCTTTTTGGGTGGCATGTTGGCCAAATATCACTTTTGAGTCTTGATTTTGAGGTGGTTCTACTAGACAATATTTATTCTGTTATATCTCCCAGGTTTCGGCCCTTCTGGGTATGAAACTTTATTTTAGGTAGTTATCTTATATTTCTTCTCTTCAATGCCACAGGTCTGATCAAAATTGGATGTGCCAAGTGGAATTTATGGTAACTTCCTCACAACTTGCCAATTTTTTTCCTTTCCAGGAGATATCACTTGTATAGAATGCCCCACACAAAATAATTGATATAAAATTCTGAAACTCGCACCCAAAATACTACAGACTGTCCACTATCCAATGAAACCAGTCCCACTCAATTTGGATACTCCAACAAGAAGTTATGCTTATTTTACCTGGAACACCTTCTTGAGACTAGTCAATAGGACTAGTCAGATACCCTATCTTACACAGGGTGTATCTACAACTTTAAGATGACCCAGAATCTGAAATTTTTACCACAAATTCCTTACTAATTTTTGTAAATTTCCTTTAGATTTCAGGGTCTGAAACGTTACAGAAAAGTGTTTATAGCGAAAATTCCACAATGACTCATTTCAGGATGATTCCAGAACCCTATCTTGTACAGGTTGTATATCCGAAAGTATAAGGCCTCAAGAGCTGAATTTTGAACCCAAAGTACCTTGATCCATCTACTAAATACCATCCAAGAGGTTCCTTCTGAAACGTTGTAGAAAAACAGTTATAGCGAAAATTCCACGGTGTCTCAGATGTAGCAGCAAAACCCCAAGACCTTGAGCTCTGATACCATATGTTAAGAACCAAACATCAATATAGCGTATAAAAACCTCAGGAAAAGTACTCAACGCCTTGAAAAAGAGATAATTTCAGATAATAAGCCTCTTCGAGGGGGAAACCTCCTTTTACCCCACTTAAATGTTCAAGTACAAGATGATTCAAAATGAAAATGTCTCCTTGGTATATATAGGAGACTAGGAGGTATAATTACAAATAATGGCCTAAAGCCGACATAATTAAAATAACATTACTAATCTAAATTACCACTAATGGCCTAAATCCGACATAAATAAAATAGCATTACTAATCTAATATGCCCCAATTAAGGGGTAATGAGCCAATATTAGGGCTTAACACTTACTAGGAAAAATGTAAATTCTGAAGAAAGGTCTCCACTAATATAAAAAGGAGATTGTGAAATATCTAGGCATGTCCACCAATTCAACGTTGGAATTATAAAAATGGAAAAACATATCTACACAAGAGAAAAGGTGATGCAGGAACATCATTGGCAAGAGCGTAGAGCAATACCTATCAATGTCTAGGAATCTATACAGGAGAGAACATCGACAGTTGTAGGAGATATTTGAAATATTCCTTAACTCAATGCCAAAATTTATCTTTTGAGGCACGCTTGAACCCAGAGCCGAAATTACCCTTTGAGGCACGTTTAGATAATCACGAGTGGAGTGGGAGTTTCCATTATGACTCTAGAATGCGACCGATCCAAGATAGTCATAGGATAGTCTTAGAGTAGACATGTAGTTAAGGGGGAAACCCTAAGAGCCCTCTAATATATAGAGGTTTTGTACGCCCAAATGAGGTTGGTTGCAGGGAAGATGTTAGCTGCAAGTTAGCAGGAGATTTGAGTTTTTTAGTTGTTGTTTTTTATTTCAGTTGTAGCCATTTTCATTTTTGAATAATAGAGGAAAATTGATCCAATGCATGGTGGGTGAACATTGTTTTCAATTATTTGTTATGGTGTTTCATGAGTGAATGAATGAATCTCGTTGTGAGTAGATGGATCTGTGAATGTTAGGATAAATTTCAATTGTTTCTCTTTTGTTGAAGTAGTGCAAGGTGTGCACACAGAATGCAAGGAGTGCATTGACACAATTTGTTTCGGTTTCGAAGCTTAGAAGAGATAACACAAAATTTTCCCTTTGCAAGGAGTGAAAAGAGACTGGTGCAAGGCGTGCACAGTCATCCACAAGAACCCAAACTCTTGCGCAAAGGTCTGTTGCAAGGAGTGCATAGATTCGAAGTTTGACTGAGTGTCGAAGGGAATTTGTGAGAAGTCAAGGAATCATAAAGGGAGAACGCGAGGAGGGAGAAAGGAATTTTCCTTCGAGAAACCCTTCAGGTATGAGTTATCGAGATCCTTGAGATGCAAGGAGTGCACATGAAATCAAAGTCTTCATAAGACCAAGCTCAGGAGAGACAACACCTTTCATAGGTGTTCACAAAGTCCTAGGGTCGGACTCATTGGAGGAACAAAGGTTCGAAACCTTTGAGCGCTTAGAAATATTCTAATTCTGAGGAAAACATAAGTGAAAAGGAGGAGAGAACTCAATCATTTGATCTAAACACCAGAGAATTGGAACCATTCATCAAGAGGGACGCGTGGTGAACGATCAGTGTTTCACTGACTCGTGCTCTGGAGATTCAAAGGAGTAGAGAACCAAGGATTCGTGAAGTCCGAATCCATGATTGAATATGATACATTGGGTTCAGGGGAGATCTGGACTGTTGATTGTCCAGGGCGAAATATCGACATTTCGGGGATCGAGAAACTTGAGGTGACAAGCCTTTCGACTTCACAAAACATGAAGTCTTGAAGTCATCGCGACCGCTCGATCGAAGGAGAGACCTGGACCATTGATCCAGTGCCATCACAATTTCAGAAATCGGGAGAACGGAGGCAAGGAGACTCCGAAGTTGCGAAGCACGAAACGTTGATTTGATCGCAGTCATTGACCAAGGGAAGATCTGAGCCGTAGATATCGGATCATCACGATTTTGGCTATCAGGAGAATAGAGGCAAAGAGATGTGAAATGAAAAACGCCGACTTGATCACATCCGTTGATCAAGGGAAGATCTGGATCGTAGATCAAGGGTCATCGCAATTTCGTCTATCGAGTGAACGAAGATAGCAATGCTTCGAGGGTCACAGAATGCGAAATCGCGATGCAACTTTCACTCGAGCGTGTGGTCACCGTCAATGGTCACAAGGGAGAAAGGGATTAGTAGAGAGGAGCTAGCACTCACTTGGCATTGAGGTTTGAACAACTCTTGGGAGAGAAGTTGCAGGTCTCAGATGACCTGCGCATTTGGAGAAAGGACCTATGTAAGTGGTTTTGGGTCTAGCAGAGGCCCGAAGGGTCAATCAGACCCAGTTTCTTGATTGATCCTAGAACGAGAGGTTGAGCAATCCCTAGGAGAGAAGGGGGGGGGTCTGCATCAAGTTGTATCAGAGATAGATTTTTTTCTTGCAGACAATAGACAAAGGAAAAAAAGAACTCAAAGTTGTACTTTTTGTGTAAGAGACAGTCAACACAATGCCGCCAAGGAGACGAGGGGAGCCACCTTAGCCAATTTAGCTGTAGAAAGAGAGATGTGATAACTTCATGCAAGATTAGAATCAATGGAGGCAACACAAAGGAGAGAACCTGACACTGGAGATGTCAGTGATGCAGAAAGAGAAGAGGCAGTGGGCGAGAATGTCGTCGAAGAAGCTGCAGGAGAGGATGTTGCTGAGGAATGCTTACTGAGAGTAGTTGCTAGATTGGGAGGCACAACCAAGATAGAGGTCCCAATGTATGAAGGAAATTTAGACATCGAGGAGCTGTTGGATTAGATAATTTCAATGGACAAGCATTTCGACTATGAAGATGTCGATGAAGATAGAAAGGTGAAACATACTATTACTGGGCTAAAAGGACATGCAACACTGTGGTGGGATGAACTGTAGGTTGAGAGGAGAAGCAAAGGCAAACAGAAGATAAAAAGTTGGGACATAATGGTAGCCAAGTTGAAAGCTAAGTTCATGCCCAAGGATTATCAGATCAATCTGTTCAGTAAAATGCAGAACTTGAGACAGAAAGGGATGACATTTAAAGAGTATACAGAGGAGTTCTATAGGCTTAACATCAGAAATGGACAAAGAGAGAGAGATGAAGAAAAATTTTCCAGGTATATGAATGGCCTGAGATATGGAATCCAGGATGAACTTAGTATGATGTCAATAAGTACATTGGAGGATCCTTATCAGTTTGCGTTGAAAGCGGAGGAAAAGTTGGCCAGGAAACAAAGCCAGTGAGGAAGAGGTAAAAACTCAATCCCAAGAAAAATCAAGGGATTTACCCATGACAGAACACATCAGTCTAAGGATGAAGCTGAGAAACCACAAAGTCACTCAGAAAGAGGAGGAAGTTCCCGAGAAAGACAGGGTGGTGGAAGAAATTATTCCAGAGGAAGAGGAAGAAGAGGAGGAGGAGACGTAAGATGTTATGCCTATAGAAATACAGGACACATGTCTTGGGAATTCCCCGAGAAAAAGAAAGAAGGAGGAGAAGCTCACATTTCGGAAGCACAGAGAGGAAATGTTGAAGAAGAAGGAGCAAAGGATGGAAGATTCCTAATGTTGAGGAAGGTTCTCTTAAAACCAGAGGCAAAAATTGAAAATTCGGTGTAGAGAAACAATCTCTTCAAAACAACTTGCAAGACTAAGGACATAGTATGCAAGGTGATAATTGACAGTGGAAGAACTAATAACTTAGTATCCACGGAGATGGTGGAGAAATTGGAGCTGGAGACAAATGCACACCCAAAACCATATAAAGTCTCATTGTTGCAAAAAGGATACCAGGTAATGGTTACTAAACAATGTTTGGTTGAATTTAAAATAGGAGGATATAGAGATAAAATCCTATGTGATGTAATTCCCATGGATGTATGCCATATTTTTTTGGTAAGACCATGGCAATTTGACATGAATGTCATTCACGATGGGAGGAAGAATACACACACATTAGAGAAGAATGGTAGGACACACATGTTGTTTCCAATAGAGGAGAAGAGAGTGAAAGAGGAGGCCATCACTCATACTTCTCATGAGTGGGAAGGAACTCCTGAAGGAAGTCAAGGAAGAACATGAGATGTAGTTTGTTTTGGTAAGGAATCCTAGAGTTATCCTTACATGGAATATTTTCCTGAAAAAGTTCAGGAATTGTTGGATAATTTTGTTGACATAGTGGTGGATGAGCTGCCTAACTCATTACCACCCATCAAAAGTATCAGTCACCATATTGATTTGATACCAGGAGCAAGTTTGTCGAACAAAGCAGCATACAGATTGACACCTCGAGAGAACGAGGAACTGAATAACCAAGTCCAAGAATTGTTAGAAAAGGGTTTGGTCAGGGAGAGCTTGAGTCCATACGCAATACCAACTGTGTTGAGCCCAAAGAAGGATGGGGAAATGGAGAATGTGTACAGACTCAAGAGCCATTAACAAGATCACCATCAGGTATAGATTTCCTTTACCCAGAATGGATGATTTAATGTATTTCTTAAGTGGAGAAAATTTATTTTCCAAAATAGATTTGAAAAGTGGATATCACCAAATCAGGATGAGAGAAGTTGATGAGTGGAAAACAACCTTTAAGACAAATGAAGGTTTGTATGAGTGGCTTGTTATGCCATTTCATTTAACAAATGCCCCGAGTACTTTTATGAGGCTGATGAATGAAATACTGAAAGATTTCATTGGAAAATTTGTGGTTGTGTATATGCATGATATATTGATCTTTAGCGGGACTAAAGAGGAGCATCTGAGGAATCTGACATTAGTGATGAGGAGGCTATAGCAAGAGAAGTTTTTGATAAACTTGAAGAATTCCTCTTTTATGAAGATTGAACTCATTTATTTGGGTTTTGTGATCTCTTCAAATGAACTGAAGATGGATCCAGAGAAGGTGAAAGAAATCAAAGAATGGTCGTAACCAAGGAGCATGTTTGAGGTAAGAAGATTTCATGGATTAGCAACTTTATATAGGAAGTTCATAAGAGACTTCAGTGGAATTTGTGCGCCAATGATGGACACAATGAAGAAAAGACACAAGTCTTTTAAATGGACAGAGGAGGCCGAAAAGAGCTTCAATATACTGAAGGGGAAAATAACAGAATGACCAATTCTGGTCTTGCCGAATTTCGAAAAGAAATTTCAGGTGAGATGTGATGCAAGTGGAGTTGCAATAGGAGAAATTTTGAGTCAGGACAATCAACCTGTTGCCTATTTCAGTGAAAAGATAAATGAGACCAAGGGAAAATACTCCATGTATGACAGGGAGTTTTATTCCATAATTCAAGCCTTGAATAAATGGAGACATTGTCTTGTCCCACATGAATTTGTCTTGTATAGCGATAACCAGGCTTTACAATTCATAACCAGGCAGGAAAAATTGAATCAGAGGCATGCAAAATGGGTTGAGTTTATGCATAATTTTACTTGTCATAAAACATATTGTTGGCAATGCTAACAAGGTTGTTGATGCATTAAGCAGGAGATGTTTGATTCTGCGGGAATTTCAGGTGAATACCTTGGGGTTCGAACACCTTAAGAACATGTATTGTGATGATGCAGATTTCAAGGAATCATATGAAGCATGTGCAAACCCTGTGCTGAGAGACTGAAGCCAGTGGACATAGTACACGATTCAAGAGGGGTTGTTGTTCAATGGAAATCAGTTGTGCATACCAAAATTCTCAATGAGAGATAATCTTTTGAAAGAAAAACATAGTGGAGGATTGGTTGGACACTTTGGCCATGATAAAACGTTTGATAGTTGAGCAGTTCATACTATTGGCCAGGTATGAGAACAAAAGTGATAAATTTAGTGAACAGATGTAGAATATGCCAACATGCAAAAGGGAAAATATAGAGCAATGGATTGTATCAACCATTGCCTGTACCAGAGAGGCCTTGGGATGCAATAAGCATGGATTTTGTGTTGGGACTGCCAAGAACGCAAAGAGGATTTGATTCCATATTTGTGGTGGTGGATAGATTTTCAAATATGGCACATTTTATCCCATTCCAGAAGACCAGTGATGCAAAACATGTTGCAAATTTGTTTTTCAAGGAAGTTGTAAGACTTCACAGCCTACCCAGGAGCATTGTCTCGGACATAGACACAAAATTTTTTGGTCACTTTTGGAGAACACTGTGGAAGAAGTTGGGGACAAAGTTTTCCTTCAACTCAACTTATCACCCTCCGATAGATGGACAGACTGAGGTGGAAACTTATTGAGGAGTTTGGTTATTGAACACCATAGTCAGTGGGATCAGATTATGTCGCAAGTAGAATTTTCATACAATGACTCACCAAACAGGAGCACTGGAAAGAGCCCATTCCAAATATTGTATGGAATGCAACCCAGGGGAGTATCTAAGTTGAGAGACTTGGAACAGAGAGAGATCAGGAGCACTGGAGAAAAATATTTTGCTGCAGAAATGTAGAGGCTCCATAGCCATATCAGAGGACAGTTGGAGAGTTCTAACCAGGAGTACAAGCTCAGGGATGATCAACACTGCATAGAACTTCAATTTGAAGTGGGATATCAGGTTTTGGCACATATAAGGAAAGAGAGGTTCCCTAGAGGAACATATAACAAGTTGAAGATGAAGAAGATAGGACCATGTAAGATCTTGAGGAAGTTTGATGCAAATGCCTATGAGAGTGATTTACCAGATGATGTGGGCATATCGCCCATATTCAATGTTGTAGACATGTACCCTTATAGGAAAGATGACATAGAGAGATCAAAAGATCAAGTGAATATCCAGTGGGAAAAGCAAATGCCCACAACAGAAAAGCCATAGATGGAGAAAATTGTTGATCAGAGGATTGGAAAGAAGACCCGGAGGAAGACCTATTTTGAATATCTCATCAAGTGGTAGGGGCACCCAATAGAAGATGCCAGTTGGGAAAATGGATTTTTTTATCCAGAAGCATAGAAGGACATTGAAAGAGCTCATGGACAAGAGTCCATGAATTTTTTTCAAGGGGAGTATGATGCAGGAGCATCGTTGGCAAACGCGCGGAGCAAGACCTATCAATTTCTAGGAATCTGTATAGGAGCCAACACTGACAATTGCAGGAGATATTTGAAATCCTCCTTAAATCAGCACCGAAATTTATCTTTTGAGGCACGCTTGAGCCCAGATCTAAAATTACCCTTTGAGGCATGTTTAGATAATCGCGAGTGGAGTGGGAGTTTCCATTATGAATCTGGAATGCGACCAATCTAAGATAGTCATAGGATAGTATTATAGTAGACACATAGTTAAGGGGGAAACCCTAATATCCCTATGATATATAAAGGTTTTGTATGCACAAATGAGGTTGGCTGCAAGGTAGATGTTAGTTGCAAGTTAGCAGAAGATTTGATTTTTTCAGTTGTAGCCATTTTAATTTTTGAATAACATAGGAAAATTGATCCAATGCATGGTGTGTGAACATTGTTTTAAATTCTCTGTTATTCTGCTTTCATGAGTGAATGAATGAATCTCGTTATGAGTAGATGGAGTTGTGTATGTTAGGATAATTTTCAATTGTTTCTTTTCTGTTGAAGTAGTGCAAGGTGTGCACACAGAACGCAAGGAGTGAATTAACAAAATATGTTTCGGTTCCGAAGCTCATAAGAGATAACATGAAATTTTCCCTTTGCAAGGAGTGAAAAGAGACTGGTGCAATGCATGCACATTCATCCGCAAGAACCCAAACTCTTGCATAAAGGTCTATTGCAAGGAGTGCACAGATCCGAGGTTTGACTGAGTGTCAAAGGGACTTTGTGAGAAGTCGAGGAATCATAAAGGGAGAACGCGAGGAGGGAGAAAGGAATTTTCATTCGAGAAACCCTTCGGGTATGAGTTATCGAGATCCCTGAGATGAAAGGAGTGCGCAGGCAATCAAATTCTTCACAAGACCAAGCTTAGGAGGGACAACACCTTTCATAGGTGTTCACGAAGTCCTCGGGTCAGACTTATTGGAGGAACAAAGGTTAGAAACCATTGAGCACTTAGAAATCTTCTAAGTTTGAGGAAAACATAAGCGAAAAGTAGGAGAGAACTTAGCCATTCGATTTGAACACTAGAGAATCGGAACCGTCCAAAAGGAGGGGCGTGTGGTGAACGATCAGTGTTTCGATGACTTGCGCTCTGGAGGAGTCAAAGGAGAAGAGCACCAAGGATTTTCTAAGTCTGAATCCGTGACTGAATCTGATCCATTAGGTTTAGGGGAGATCTGGACCATTGATTGTCCAGAGAGAAATATCAGCATTTTGGGGATCGGGAGACTTGAGGTGACAAGCCTTTAGACTTCACAAAATGTGAAGTCCCGAAGTCATCGTGACTATCGGATCAAAGGAGAGACTTGGACCGTTGATCCAGTGCCATCACAATTTCTGCTATCGAGAGAACGAAGGCAAGGAGACTCCGACGTCACGAAGCGCAAAACGTCGATTTGATCACAGTCGTTGACCAAGGGAAGATCTAAACCATAGATCTCGGCTCATCGTGATTTTGGCTATCAGGAGAACAGAGGCAAAGAAACGCCAAAGACGTGAAATGTCGACTTGATCGCAACCATCGATCAATGGAAGATTTGGTCGGTAGATCAAGGGTCATTATGATTTCGGTTATCGGGTGAATGGAGGTAGCAGTGCTCCCAAGGTCGTGAAACACGAAATCGCGATTCACCTTTTACCTGAGCACATGGTCACCGCCAGTGGTCACAAGGGAGAAAGGGATTAGCAAAGAGGATCTAGTGCCCGTTTGGCATTGAGGTCTGAACAATGCTTGGAAGAGTAGTCGTGGGTCTCAGACGACCTGTGCATTTGGACAAAGGACTTTTGTAAGTGGGTTTTGGGTATAGCAAAGGCCCAAAGGGTCAATCGGACCCAATTTCTTGATCGATCCTAGACCGGGAGGTCGAGTAGCCCCTAGGAGAGAAGGGGAGGGTCTGCATCAAGAGGGATGTATTTTCAATCAGGGACAAGTATTCCCTAGAGGTAGGGAGGGATTCAAAACTCTAGGAGTGGGAGAAAGTGTTATGCCCCAAACAACCAAAATAACATAAAAAGAGAAAGAGAAGTAACTCCACACCTTGAGAATGAGATAAGAATGAATGTAAATTTTATTCAAGGGGGAAACCTCCTTTTAGAATAGAACAAATGTACAACATGAAATTATTATAAGACTAGGTCTCCTTGCTATATTTATAGGAGACAAAGGGTACAATTATAATTAAAGGATCTAATTGGAAACACTAATAATATATAGGGCTTAACATGGGGATTTGTATAGGGATTAACATTCCCCTCCCCTTCAAATAAGTGTTGCACTCAACACTTTATTAGTTGTGGATGTTTCTGCATGAAGAACTCATATTCCTATGTCGCCCCTTCTACTAGTAGGTTCTTTCATTTGATGAGATACTTAGTAATTTCTCGATTTCACAACTACTTAATCATTGTTTCAATGATTGTTTCAAGTTCGAGTATGATTTCCCCTTCTTCATTAATCTTGGGTAAAATAGTTTTATTTAGGATCTTGTCGTCGATTGTTCTTTTAACCAAGAAACATGTAATATTGAATGTAAATGTGAACATGGAGGGAATCTGTTGATTAAGGTTGGTTGTCATTGATGTCAACCCTTGAATAAACCCCTACAACACAAAGGTTTGGGTAATGGACCCAAGATTGTTTGATGTAAATATGACTCATTATTGTCTTGTCATGGTTGATAAGAAGTAAATATGGATGAACTCCAAAGTGGTCCCCTTATGGTGAAATCCCTCACGGGAAGATGCTTAATAGAGTAAGAGAACCCATGCTTAATTTTGGAATAATGAGATCCTAGATGGATATTTCTTGTCATTCCATTTACAGTGGTATGTGGAACGTCACATAACTCCTTACAGTTAGAGAGTTATGGCCATGAGAAGTTGGAGACCCCAGGTTTGGGTAATGGAACCAAGTTTGTTTGATGGATAATGGTATGAGTTATGATATATTTTCAGATAATACTATTCTATATGGATAGTACATGTCATTCCATTTATGGTGGTATGTGGAACATCACATAAATCCTAGAAGATGTTTTTAAGGAAGCTACTTGGAGAGTATAAATAAGAGGCAAGGCTCTCTCATTTTAAACACACTTGAGCATATTAAATATCTATAGGTTTCTGAGGTAACCAAGGATATCTAAGCTGAAATTCTGAGGGAAGGTGAAGAAAAGAAGGCTAAAATGCAAGGAATGATAAATTCTTTTGATGGTGCTTTCTAAGGTATGTTATTTACAGGTCATCTCACCATTTTTCCTATAACATTTTTTCTATAATGATTCAGACCGTGAAATTTCTATGCCATTGAGAAAACATATCCAAGTATCTGTGGTAAAAAATTCAACTCGTGGGTCATTATATTTTTGGAGTTATACTTTGTGGAAAATAGGGTTTGTGGCTAGTCCTAAAACTAGTCAAAAACAGGTGTTTCGGGTAAAAACGTCATAACTTCTTCATAACAGATCCAAATTTAGTGAAACTAAATGTTTTGGTTAGGGTACAGTCTTTAGTATTTTTTGTAATAGTTTCATATCAATTCAACAAACATTCTGTGCGGGGCATGCTCTACAAGGTCACTCTCTAGAATAAGTCAGAATTCAGCAAGGTATGTTATTTTTGCTATAACTCCTTTTCTTAGAGGTTCCAAGTAGTGAAACCTGGAGGAATTGCATAACACACACTAAAAAAAATTGTGTATCAGTTTCATATCTTTATACTTTACAGGTACAAAGTTTGTGATTACTTCAAGTTAGGGTTGTTGACTAATCCAAAACTAGGCATGTGAGACTAAAGAAAAGTTTGATGAAAATGCTAGTCTCTTGTTGTTGAAGTTAAGGAAGGTTTGCAGGAATGTGATCATATACACCAAGTCTATTACAGAGCTACAAATCAGATTTGGATGATGAAATTGATGAGGGATTTTGGTTGATGTACATGTTGAGTACATGGTTGAGACAAGTAGTTGATGAGTTGACACATACATGAGGTGTATAGTTGATGATGTTGGTACATATTAATGAGTAATAGTTGATGAGTAGTTGACACATGATTGGTACATACTTGGTACATGGTTGGATGCACTTGTTTATGGTATAGG
>ML796729.1:144483-167239 GCA_009831015.1 Picea engelmannii
CTTGTACACATATTTTCCCAATGATGGGACCAACACAGATCCAAAAACATCATTGTGAATTAGCTGTAAAATTCCTTCTGCCCTCGTTGCACCAAAGGGGAATATTACTCGATTTTTCTTCCCATATACACAATGTTCACAGAAATCAAAATCCAGAGAGTAGTTAGACATACCTTCAACCATACCTTTACCGTGTATTAGTTGTCGAAGACCCTTCTCTCCAATATGCCCCAGTCTTTGATGCCACAACATAACCTTTTCTCTAGAGACTGTAAGATTTCTTTCTTCTTCAAATCTGATATCATGAACAATGGAACTATTACACCCATCACTAATATTGTTTCCTTTCATATTATATAGAATTCCAAACCTAACTCCCTTCAACAACACCATTGCTCCTCGAACCATCCTACAGGTTTCCTTTTCAAATATTTTTTTTACTCCTGCATCATCCATTTTGCTTACAGAAATCAAATTTATGTCCAATCCTGGGATGTGCAGAACACCAAGTAATGTTCTAATCCTTCCATATATGAGCCTCAACTTGATTTTTCCTCAACCTATGATTTTGTTTTTCGATTCATCACCTAGGAAAACATTACCTCCATCATACCTTTCATATTCACAAAACCACTCCCTATGGGGAGTCGTATGAAAGGATGCACCTGAGTCAACCAACCATGCCTCATAATTTGCATGTGTTCTTGAAGAAGCCAAGTACACATCCCCTCCTTCTTCCTTGGAGTTCTTTTCTTTTGTAGAAGGAGAATCTTTAGATCCATTATTTTTCTCAACTTTGGATCTACACTGCTTCTTGTAGTTCACTTCTTTTCCACATCTCCAACATACCTTTACAAACTTTCTGTGAGATTTAGATATACCCTTAGACTTAGATCTCCCACTTGAGAACTTAGATCTATTTCTTTCCTGGGAGCGTCCTCTTGCCAATAATGTTTATTTTCTCTATCCTTCCATATTGCTTCGTCTCATATCCTTCGACAACAAGGATGAGACCACTTCATCAAACTTCAAGGCAGTTGTATTACTACCAATGGCCACAACCAGACTATCACACGAGTCTAGTAAAGAACACAGTAAACGGATACACTTATCTTCATCTGAAATTTTAATCTCAATAGATACTAACTGACTTACCACAATATTGAAGGCGTTCAAATGCTCTGCCACCGAGTCTCAACCTCTCACCCTCAAGTTATACATCTTCTTTCTCAGGAATATTTTATTTACTAGGGACTTGGACTGATACAACTTCCCCAACTTATCCCATAAATCCTTGGTTGTAGCTTCCTCTGACACATTCAGTAATACTGAATCTGAGAGACACAGTCAGATTGTGCTCTTTGCCTTCCGATCCAACTTTTTCACTCATCTGTTGAATTTCATGTAGGTGTAGTACCAGGATCTACCGTGATCCATTGATCTCTATCCACCAACAAATATTCCATCTTGAGCTTCCACAACTCAAAAATTTACCCATTAAACTTCTTGATCTCCATTTTCGAATTGCTCGCCATTTCTTTTCACCTGAAAAATCAATACCACAGATCTCCCACTATAACAAGGCTTATCAAAGTCCCGACCCAAACCCTTGACCACAAAGGCGTCCTCCTGAAGCCAATAAATCTTTGATACAAAATGTAGATTTTAACCTTGTACAATATTTACTGCAAACAAATTTTTAGTAAAAGAACATAAAATATACAATGGCAAATACAAACATTACACAGAGTTTTTTCCCCTAGAAACCCAAACCGGGAAAACCAACATATTCTATATCCTTTCATAGTGATACATTGTTTACAATACCATATACATATAGGAGACAATGACATCCAAAACCCTAACTCAATGACTTGGATTAGTCAACAACCCTAATTCCTTAACCGAAAATAGAAAACCATGGGAAAAAACCATGTGCTGAAAAACTCGCCCAACAATGGACATGAAAAACGAGGCAACACGAAAAACAAGGAAAAAATGCGACATGTTTCCCAAGGAAAAAAATTCTCGGGGGTACTGCATTCCTGACGCAACATAGACACTACTACTCGTACAAAGAATATAACACAAATCCAACAACCTAGATATGAGATAATGTTTGAGGATTTGTTGAAAGCACTTATAGTTAGCAGAGGAAGACAAAACAATAGTAGCCAGAGTAGTAGAAGCAGTATGTCAAGTCAGAGTCAACCAACATCACCGGGGGGAGGTACTACAGAAAACACCATGGCAGGGTTAGACAGTACATTGAGAATGCCCAAGTTCCAGGGAGCTTGGTTGGAGGACCCAGAACAACATCTATTTATATGTGAGACAATTTAAGCTGTGAAGTATGTCCAGGATGAGGCCACAAATATTGTGCAGTTAGAAACAACATTTAGAGGCCATGCATTATTATGGTACATGAAACTATAGAGTACTACACCAATAGTTCAAGAAAGAACATTGGTAGAAATTAGACAAGAATTATTGAAAGATTTCAAGAAGTTGAAGTCTGAGTCATAGTACATCACTAAATTGAAGGAAATCAAACAAGTGCATACTGAGTCAATGTGGGACTATGATCAAATATTTAAGGATTTGATGGGTAGATTGACATTTCAAATTCTTGATCAACAACACAGAGAATGGTTTATTTCAAAAATAGTGCCACACATTCGTTGCGTGTTGATACAACAGAAGGTTGCATAGCAGCCTGAAGCTTTGGAGATTGCAATGAAGTTGGAAGCATATCTTGTAGGAGATGGTGGGGGGATGGCTCAATTCTATTCCTATTTAGCTACCTTGAAAATTCAATTGGTATAACTGAAAAAATGAAAGGAGAAGCGGGAACAAGTTTAGTGTGTCACGTGTAGGACTGAAGGCCACCATAAGGACGAATGCCCAGCCTTTGCGAAGTATTTGGAAACTGGAGCATCGAACCCATTTCGAGGAGGGGGAACTGCAAAATATGTAATACATGGGGACATCATCCAACTAATTTTCCATTGCTACAGAAATACTAGAGTACGCCTTAGAATTTATTTTCTAACTTTTTCAAGTCAGTAGGGCATGAAGAGAAGGATTGTTGTGAATTCAATCTGATGAGAGAACGCACTTCAGATATGTATAGGATTCAGGAGAAAAATGTTGCAACAAAAGGATGTGGTCCACAGTATAATAATTAGAGAGGCTTTAACCCAGGAGGCCAAGGAGGGTTTGGCATAGGTTGAGGCAGAGGAAGTTTTGGCAGAGGAGGTAGAGTCCCAATAATATGCTACAATTTTAATCAACCGAGACACTTAGCTTGTGACTACTGGAATCCTTGTACAACCAAAAAGTATTGTAGAGCATTGGATCATGCAACATAATACTATCCTCGATTACTTGTGAAGTGGCAAGCAAGAGGGAATCAAATCAGAACCTAAATCAGAACGTACAGAAGATATCAACAGAGATACGTGATGAAAGACCCAAAATAGCAGTTATCACATGTGGAGGAGCTAATATAGGAGCTGACATGACAAACGAAGGGGGAAAGAGGCCATCCCTTCACCAATGGATTCTCAAGATATCACTAGATAAATATTACACGAGAAGACATATATAAGACTACTTTTGCAAAAGAGTGGGGAAGCTACTAGTACACAATGATGCCTTTTGGGATGAAGAATGCACCTACAATTTTCTCAAGAGTAGTGGTCACAACCTTTAAAGAATTTATTCATAAGTTCATTGAATTTTGTTTATATGATTGGATTGTGTTTAGTCTCTTGAAGAATCACATAGAAGTGCTAATATTAATGTTGGATAGGTGTAGACAATGTCAGATTTCATTGAACTTGAAGAAATATATTTTTTGTGTGCCTTTTGAAATTTTGTTGGGCCATGTGGTATGTAAGAAAGGATTACTAGTGGATCCTACCAAAATTGCAGTGATTTTGGACTTACAACCACCTACATCAGTAATACAGCTAAGAAAAACCCTGGTCCATACAGGATACTACAGGAAGTTCATCAAGGGATACACACAGATTACAACACCCATGGAGAAGTTGTTGAAGAAAGAAGCTAATTTGCAATGGAATGGGGACTACCAGGAAGGTTTGGACACATTAAAGAAGAATTTAGTGACTGCACCAATTTTGATATTCCCATATTGGAAGAAGGAATTTCATGTTCATGTGGATGTATTGTCCATAGCTTTGGGCATCGTATTATCTCAACCAGGAGAAGAAGAGTTAGACCATCCAATTTCATTTGCAAGTAGGAATCTATCAATAGTAGAAAATAACTACACTATGATAGAACGAGAGGGATTGGAGATGGTGTATGCGCTACAGAAGTTTAGGCACTATTTGTTGGGTTCTCATTTCAAGATGTACATGGACCATTCCACACTAATATACTTAGTGAAAAATCCAATGTTGGGGGGGAGAATTTGCAAATGGTTTTTATTGTTCCAACAGTATGAATTTGAAGTCATAATTAAGAGAGGTAAATTGAATGCAGGACTAGATCACTTATCATGCATTTTATCAAGTGAGGATGCAGGGAACCTAGACGATAGTTTAACAGATGCGCATTTATTTGCAATTCAAATGGTGGATGACTACTTCATAGAAATTGTGAAATTATTAAGTACAAGAATGGCTCCATCGAACATGACAGATGAAAAAAATAAATAGTTAGTGGTTAAGGTAGCAGACTATCAGCTAATCATAGGGAAATTATACAAGTTAGATGCAAATGGGATATTAAGACGATGTGTGTTAGAGAATGAAAGGCCAATGATACTATCAGAAGCACATGAAGGTATTGCAGGAGACACTATGCAGGTAAAGTGACTGCGCAAAAGTTTTTGTGTGTAGGGCTCTGGTGGCCCACACTTCACAAGGATGCTAAGGAATATTTCCAGACATGTGATATTTGTCAAAGGATTGGAAATCCATATAGAATGGATGAGATGTCCTTGCATCCACAAGTTACATTGCAGGATTTTGAGAAATGGGCAATAGACTTTGTTGGACCGATCAATCCATCAACTAGGAGATTAGGATCTAGGTATATAATCACTGCGATAGAGTATTTTACCAGATGGGCAGAAGCAACACTGGTCATAGACTACAACACAAAGATTGTTGTGTGATTTTTGTTTGAGAATTTTGTTACAAGATTTGGTTGCCCATGCATTATATTGAGTGATCAAGGAATGCACTTCCTGAATAAGATGATTGCAGCATTAACTGAGGAGTTCTAAATTCATCACTAGAGGAGTTCATTGTATCACCCTCGGGAAAATGGGACAGTAGAAGACATCAATAAAATTTTAGAGAATGTGTTGACAAATATATGCAACATAGGAAGGGATGATTGGGACTTAAGGATCCTTGTAGTATAATGGGAATATAGGACTAAAAACAAAATATTCACAAGAAAAACACCTTTCAGGTTAGTATATGGGAAAGAAGAAGTAATTCCAATGGAATTTATTTTTCCAAACCTGCACGTTGCAGTGATTACAATATTTCAGACTTTGACGCAGTAGAGAAAATATTGTTGCAGTTGTTACAACTCGAGGAAGACATATTTTTCACAGGATTCTATCAGCAGGTCCAAAAGGCAAGAGAAAAATCATGGCATGATAGGAATATTAAACATAAAAAGTTTCAAGTGGGAGACTTAGTGTTTTTATATGACATCAAGTTCATGCAGCACCTCGGGAAGTTTAGGATGCATTGGTTAGGTCCATACATGATCAAGTATGTGACATAAGCACGTGTTATGCAGCTAGAAATGTTGAAGGGTGAAGTCTTGGGAGGACTGGTGAATGAAAGTCTGATGAAACTCTATAGGGACAATCAATCATTCGCACACTAGTCTGACCTATGCAAGAACCTATGTACTATAGTAGTGTAGTATAGGAGGATAAAAAAAATCAAGGAACAAGAGGAAAAAACGGGATAAGGGGACAACAACATCTGCATGAAAGAAGATAAAAGCCCACAAAGAACCAACTATCTACACTTTGACAAATGATGATATAAACAATATTGGCTACCAAGTGAGGGATGTCATAGAATATGAAGCTCAAAAAACATCACATAAATATGAAGTAATGCACCAAAAGGTGCATGAATAGTTAATGACATTGCAACAACTTTGGGAGGTAGTAAGGAGAGCACTAGAGTGAAGATTCGGTGAAGGACCATAAACAAGCACGAATGGGAAAGTAGGGGCCACCACTTATTACTTTTCAAAGATAGAAACAACACAGAGAGTTTTGAAGATCTCTCCATATGCAATTGAGTTCCCCACGCTAAAGATGCAGGAGAAGGTACAAGTACTAAGTCACCTAGACTTAGTCATTTCACAGATTCCCATAAGAGCACTACAAGGCTTACAGACAAGTATTGTGTAGTAAATACAGTGGTAAATAAGGTAACGAAGGATAAGGTAGAACTGCAGAAGGATTATATGATAGTTGTTCACGAGAAGGACAAGGTTGAGTAAAATGTAGAGAGGATATTGAAGGAGAAGGATGAGATAGAGCAACAAGAAGAGAGGATATAGTAGGTAATCTAGAAACTATATAAGGAGATTCCAAAGGTGTCGATGGTTGTAGAAGCCACACTAGAGGAATAGGTATCCAAAATCAGTGAATTCATTCAAGTATTTTGCACCATAATCAAAGATTTTGAAGTGTGCTACACTAGAGACACCAACTGAGGAGAAGTAACAAAGAGAAATAATAACCATAAGCTCAATGGAAAGAATTAAGAGTCTGGATGAGGAGTGCATGAAGTTATGCGAAGAAATCATGTAGCTCTGGACAAATTTGATGAAGTATCCAAAGATGAAGGTTGTCGAGGAAAGATTAAGGAATGAAAAGTAGAAGGTGCAGAAGGACATGGGGAATATAAGCATCTTGCCACCATCTAAGCGTATAGAGGCCATCCTGACAAACGATCAGTCATACAATGAGATATAACAAATAAGGGAAGAGAAGAAGACTCTCACACAAAAATTGGTACCCATGCAGGATGAAGCACTCAAGGTCATAGGGGCATTGGCAGTTGTGCAAGGCATAGTGAAGAAAGCAATACAAGACAACAAGGAGAAGCTCATGACCCTAACTGCCCAAGTAGTAGAAGATATTTTGGAGAAATAAACCGAGGTAAATAAGGAAGTCATTGCAGAAAGAGAAACCCTCCAAAAGTTAATGAAGGCGTGGAAGGGCGTGACACAATAGGATTAAGTGGCTCAGGACGAGCCACAGGTGAGTTTTGGAGGTCTGTTGGGCAAGAATTTTGAATAACTAAGTTTTGAAGAGCGCACACAAAAGCAAAAAAGGGAGCAATTTGTGGGGTCAAAGAAAAATTCAGAGTGCGTGTAAAAGAAGGAAGGAAAAGAATCATGCAGGAACAAATTAAGGAAAAGCAACATGCAGGCGAAAAAGAAGGAAAATCAACATGCTAGAGAAAAAGAAGGAAAATAGCTAGGACATATTAGGTTTTTTGGATAAACTATTAGGGTTTTGAGCCCTGAATCTATGTATAAATATGTAATGGGTTGGGGAAGAATAGGTTGCTGAAAAAGAGAGATTAGGTTGCTTATGAGTGACAATATTTACTTAGGGTTTTGGAGAGATTTTGCATAGGGAGAGGCTTGAACTACAAAGAGGATAGGAAGGTATGGATAGTGTGATATGTTATATCTATTGTAAGTGCAGTGTGTAAGCCTGAGGTGATTACTACATGAAGAATAATATAGAAGCCAGTTGTTGTGTATGTATCCCAAGGATTTGGTGAACCAAGTTAAATCATGTGTGTGAATGTGTCTTTTGATGTGGTTGTTCATGGATGTTTTGTTTATGCATGATTAGTATAGATTTGTTTACTATATGATTGATGTGCAATAATAATGAATGATATAGTGGGTTAATTATGTTACAATCTATGTTATAAGGGTTCTTCACAATAGATTTTGTTAACTAATCAAAGGATATGAATAAATATATTACTCATAAGGTGGATAAATAGTAATGGATATGATGATAGCCTCACATCCCTCTTCCCTACAGAAATGTGGTTTCTGCATCCCTAGTAGATACCTCAGGTGAGAATTCACTTGCATGCAGGTGATGCCCAAAGGGTCGGTATCTGAAGGGTTTTTTTGGTTGAATAAACTGAACCTAGGGTCTTATAACCACGTGCCAACAACACTCCTAGTTTGCAAATAGATACTTTGAAATTTAAAAAGAAACAAGAAGATGAAAAGGAAATTATTTCTATTTTTTACCCTAAATGTATGAAAAGACACCCATTAAGAGAATGTACTCTTGATAGTATTGAAATTTGTGCCATTTGTGTAGGAAAGCATTCAATGGAGCATTTTCCCTCCTTACCTAGACTCAAGGTGGTTTATAAAGGGGAGAATCAAGCAACAGATCAATTATGTTCCCTTTCACTAAGAAGACCTTGGAAACCGAGAGAATTAGGTATACCTCTTGATCCTTCATCTCATTTTACTCCATATTATTTTGGTCAACAATTTCATCCACAATTTTTGAATTCTAATATGTCTTGGCAAGCATGGCCTCAACGGCAAGTCCAAAATCATCCTTGTCAACAAGAATGGCAAGGACCTAGCTATGGGAATATGATTTTTATCATTATCCTATGCAGTCACAACAATCATACCCCACACAACCATCATCTCAATAATATTCACCACAATCATACCCCACACAATTTCAACAGCCATGTCCTACACAATCACAAACTCAACAAGTTACACAACCTCAGCAGTTACAACTTGCACAACCTCAACAATTACAACTTCCACCCACTCAACCTCCAAGACCCACACAATTATTTTCCCAGATAAGGCTTAGCCCAAATAATAAGGTATCTCATCCTATTTTTAATACTTAGTTACAACCCTTTCCTACCTATCTAATCACCCCAATGGAATTACAAGATATTCAACTTTGGTCGGGAAAGGTGCTAAATAAAAACACTACTATCATCGTTGAATAAGAAGCAGAGGGGGAAACTCCTAATCAAATAAAAAATGATGTTAAAATAAAGAAAACTCCCCAAATTTAGAGCTTCCCCGTTCATCCATTTCACTTATATCCATTATTTTCCTATATCTTATCCTTGTTCCTTCGCCACCTTATGACCTTACCATCACCCATAACACAAAATTATTACCCATTATCGCGATGATTTTCCTTCATGTGTGCATGCATGATGCCCATGCTTATTGACCACCCATCTTCATAATTCTCCACCTCATTTAGAATCACTTGTAGGATTCTAAATGAGCTTTGAACTTGCACGTCGTTCATACATTGCCTAGCATTCTCAATTCCTTACCCATCCACTGGCAGTGGCAATATCTCAGAGGAAGAGTGACCTTGCAAAGCCTCAAACATAGATATTTGTGGCGTCATGGGGAAAATTAGTGTGGTTAGACAAGAACTATGGTCATTGGAAATTTTGGAGGGATACCTTGAGTAAAATGCTAGCAAATCCATGCTCAAATCTGCAGGGTGGTATCCATTCCTTAAAAATTTCAAGGGGCATAATGACTTTGTTAGTAAATAATTCGCAAAAGGGTTTGAAAGTCATATTGCACACATTGGCTACTTGGTAATGACAATATCAAAAGAATCATTTTCCCAAGCTACTAGTTTGACACCGAGAGGGGAAAAGTGGTTCAAAAATAAGAAAATTGAATATGGAATTTGGAATTGGTTCTTATGCCTGAATGAACAGAGCCGAATTGGAGAAAGGGTGTGCCCACATTGTGTATTAAAGAGGAATGGAGCAAACTAATGTTTGTGCTACAAAAATACATCACTTGCGAGGGGAGGTATGGGATTACCTTTCTTTAACACATCCGTCTACTCATGCATTTCGAAGCAAATGATAACGTAAATTTTCCATTATATTTGTGCAAGAGTTTGGGTAAAGTGTCAAAGCATATCCAAAAAAACCCTAAGAATGTTAGTTGCAATCCATATCACCATGGCTTGAACAAAATGTTAATTGTAGAGGATATAAATAAGAGGAATGATACTTGGGATGTGTTTTTACTCCGTAATGGGTTCGTTGATGTGGATGTTATGCATGAAGAGATACCCCGAGAGGCAAAWWTTTTTCTTGATAATAATTATAAAAATAACAGTGAAGRCCTCAAATCCAATGGAGCTGAGGGCTTCACCACTTGTGGAGAAAATTCCAAAGGAACACCTTTAAAAAGGAGACGTGGGTAACGTACTCCAGCTACACTAGTCACCCCTTAGAGAATCACTAGAAACATGGCCAAGAAGATTCCTAAAAAATAGAGTGTAGAAACTCTATCCCTATTTATTCCAAGTCCAACCAAGAATGCTACTTCCTTGCATGTCCAGAAAATACAACGTGGCATAGTCATATTCAGCAGGAGTATCTATCCCCCTGGCCTAAAAGGTCAAAAATCAAGTTCTCTGAACCAAATACCCCTGTGTACCAACAACCCGGCTCGGTTGGACCCTCGACAAAAATACTCAATGTTTTTAGGACAACACAGCATGTTATGAGCCCATCAAGCAAACGATGTCCTCCAATGTCCCAAGTAGGCCAGTCTCCTTGAAACTAAAGAAGAAAAACAAGAAAATTGAGAGACTAAGGAAAACAATTGAAGGATTTAATATCTTGGATAGGTATGTGAAGAGTGAAAATGCAGTATTAAAGGAAAATAGTGCTTAGATACAAGGGGAATTGAAATATTAACATCAAAGAAAACAATCTACTCAAACTTGTCAGGAAGTGGTACAGACAAACTCAGTTGCTATCATTACATAACAGAACCCTGGGAAACAAACTCAAGGAAGAACAAAAGAGAAAAGGGTCCAATGTAAATATATCAATAGGTACCACCACCTGCTCTTAACACAATTGAAGAATTGATCAAATTTTGCCCATCTTTGAATAATTTTTGCACCAGGACATTAGTTATACATCTTATTTGAATGACGACATGTAATATCTCAAGCATGGGGAAGATGTCGACCCTCTAATCTGATGTTGTTTTCACTACCATATACTATCTTTTTTACCGCTTAATCCTTCCTTTTCATCTTGTCATTGTTCCTTTCACCATGTCATCTCATGTTTTTCAATGGAAATGTCATCCAAATCTCATAAGGTAATTATGTTGTTAAATTAATTACTTTTCCATTATTTTTGATAAGTTAGGAGGATTAAACTTTGTGTATTACTAATTATGGTTTTGGCTAGTCCAGATCTTGTAACTCATATACATATATGGTAACCACCCTCATCGTTTAGCATACCAGCGCGCTCCTAGAAAGAAATATGAGATATGGGTCTTATTCATGGATGCCTCGAGATGGTTTTATGTTCATAACATCAGTTCCAGAGAAAACGGGGTGGGTTTTATCCTCCAGTCAATCCAACCGTCAAACTACACCAAAAACAGTGCACTATGTGAGGAATGTGGTCATTGAAACAATTGAAGATATTCTCATGCATTCACATGTCATGAGAATATCATTTGATCTGATTTATGTACTATCTTTGTCAAGGATTTACCATAAACGCAAAATTGTATCTGTCTTTACCATGTATGTTGTTGTAAATGATGTGCTCTAAGGCATGGAATAGGGGATTCATTTAGAGTCTACCTGTGCACTATTTTGTAATTGTATGTGTATATAAACCTGAGATCAAATAATGTAATAAGCGTGGATAGTATCAGATCATTATTATACTCTGAATTTGTACTATTGAACCTTCAAACTTATTAATACAAGAAGCGACCAAGATGATGTTTTGATCCAAATTCATGTGTGTGATCAATCTTTAGCATCGCAATTCTCTTGCAGCATGAAGCTAGTTGGGAGGGCCCCTCAAGTTGGCCAATGTTGCAATTCAGTTCTTAGAGTTAGATTAGATCATTATAATTAGTTTTTAATTCATTCATTTGAATTCAATAAGTAGTGTATGTTTTGGTTAACCGTCAAATCAATTTCTTGTGTTTTCATTTGTTTAATTGAATTTCTAAAAGACTCTGGTGATCTTTACTTCATATGATTTTGTGTACAATTCCTTGCAGAGAGAAAATATTTGGTTGAAGGTTGAAATACAAGTTGTACTTCAGATTTAGTTGCAGGAACATTTGAATTTGATACAAATGAAAGATTGTGACTTCTTTCATCAATTGCTTGTATGTTTTTATTTGGAATTGAGCATAGTTACCTACAGGGAAATAGTTTGCATTGAATATTGGAAACAAGACTTGATTCATAAATGAGTACATAAACATTTAAGAGTGTTACATAAATGAACGACTACAGTTCATAACTAGCAAATCATCTCTCTGATCAACCATCCAGTGAATGAAATATATATGTAGTATTTACAATTTATGTTTTAAGTAATTTAGATTTTAAAGGTGTGCTCTTGTTTTGAAGTACTATATTAGAACTTAGAATTTTTATCTTATATTAGAATCCAGCTATGCACTAAAACCTGAACATACAATGTTGGTGTCTCACAAGCTTAAGCCCATGGATTGATAATTTAATGTCCAGAATTTAAGTTTATTAAATTGACTAACTAATTGGTTAGTATAAACGGGAGTAAACCGTAGCCCCCTCAATTTAACGATCAATCAAGTAGAAAGGAAGTTTTGGATGCAAATGATATCATTACAAAATTTGAGCACTATTCCACAACCACAGTAGATCAAATTACTAAAGAGAAATCAAATGATGAATATGCCCCAAATGATGATAGGAATAAGGAACATTTTTTTGAAGTTGAAAAGATATGTCTTCATGCTCCTAATTCTATTGATGAGAGAGACATTTACTTACATTTCAAGCAAATCAAACCATGCACTCTGCATTTTCAAGGCCCTCCTCTTTATGATACTCAAGAAGAAGAAAYCATAGTTGCAAATAGAAACCTCCTTTCTGAATTCTATGAGGTTGAAATTTCGAATGAAAGAGGATCTTATCAGCTTTTTGAGCCTACAAAGGCATGTTTTTATCATCTTAATTTTGTGGGAGATGAATCCATGGACACACAACATAAAATAAGAAGATATCAATACATGTATTTTTGTGGCTTTGACAACGTCTATGGAGAGAATGAACATAGGACCACCCCATTATGTGAACCATGTGCACTGGAAAATGAGAGTTTTAAGGCATGTAGTAAGATTCTGAGGCATCACGGTCATGATCGTGTCTGTGTTATCCATGGGTCGTGGATCACTCTAGATTACAGGTTTTCTAATTCTTTGAATTGCTAGAATCCTTCAGTTCTAGCCGCCACATTCATGGTCATCATGGATAGCAGGATAAATGGGACAGAAGTGCCTCAAATAATTTTTTATTCAATAGATGATCAACAAAATACAAAGGTATAGGTGAGGTATCTGCTTGAGGGAAATATTATTTACCTTGAAAATCTATCAGGCAAAGAATCGAAAGAAAGAAATCCAGCACAAATGTGCAAAGGAACTTCACGTGGGTTTGAGTATCTTTGTAAAAAAATAAAGGTGAGACATATTCCCCTCATGTTCTGGGTGAACTCTTCCAATCGACTTTTTCCATTTCAACAGGTTGCTAAATATTCAGAGTATGCTACAATGTCTAACTCAAATGGACAGGGGACAGATCTTCTATTCCCCTTCTGGTTAAAGAGTTTAGGAAATAAATCCCAAAGTGTCAGTAACAAAACAAAACAAAAATTTGTCATCAACCCAACCTGTATCTAATTAAATTTCTCTAGTAGCAAGAATAAACATGAAGGAATATTCCATGAATATGAACAAACCTCCTATATGGGAACCTACAGGAAATTTCAAGGAGTGTTTATACATTTCTACACATCACCTTGACAAAGGCATACCCAAATTCAATGATAATGTCTTATTCTCAGAGGCATTTCAGTTCAAACAATACAGGTTGAGGGACATATCAAATAAAGTAAAGTTTGTTATAAGGAGTTCTACTATAGCTCAAGAAAACCCAGACACCAGCACTGTGAAATTTTGTATTATTTCTCACCCTCAAATTGCTGGAAAGAGAAGGACTTGGTACATACAAGCTAATAATACTGGATCAGACATGATACTAATCCCCAAGCATGAGGATGATAAGATGCTAGTGCTTTTGTTTGAAAGAAAAAGAGATGTTGAGATATGGATGCAAATGTTCAAGAAAAATCATGTACATAGAACAATAGGATGACTTGCCCCAATTGATGTGTGTCTGTAAATCACACTCCCTAATACAGACATACTAGATAAGCATATAGGTGAGCAACATTATGGTGGCAGAAAAGGGAAGATCTCATAATCAAGGGATATTTCACCGCTCAATAACAACTACAACAACTATGTTCAACGTTGGATATATAGCCCATGCAACACCTTGTGCAAGCCTCTACACCCTTTGGAATACATCCTTCATTTGCAGGTACCTAGATTCAGTCTCAAACCAGTAGTGATGGATGTCCTAGCTTACAAACATCTGGTTTTTAGTATATCTTTGTTATGTATGATGACTAAGCACAAAGGAAAGGGGAATTATAGTTATGAAATGTTAAAATCACTACATTGGATCATTGACTTCACCTAGTAGTTATGTTTTGTATATGCTATAATAGGGTAGGAGAAGAATAAGCTCACTTGAGCATTTGTGTAGCCTGAATAAGCTCTTTTTGAGCATTTGATTTGAATTTTTAATGTTGGATGATGAGGGATTCATTCCCATTATACATGGTGATATTTTGAGGTTCTCATGCACTCCCAAGAAGAGTGCATGTCCCTGAGTTGGAGCCTATGTTATAATGTTACCCCTCATTTTGGAAGCGAGTAACCCTAGTGTATTTCTTCACTAGACTTTGTATCTTTGATCTTTGACCATTGGAATACCTCCCTGCTTTCACAGAATTTGATGGAGGATTTGAAGGTAGATTTGTTGATCATGTCTTCAAGGATGGCATTGGCTTCATATTGAGTTTCAGACATCTTCATAGTTCCCAATGCAGTTCACATTCTCCAAGGAATCTCACACATTATGAGGAAGTTCCCCGCTCCCAAGGCACTGGTAAAAACACTTTTGGGCTATTCTTGCTTGCATCGATCTCCTCTTGACATGCCATGTTGAAGATTCCAGAATGCCCTCTCATTTCATCACTTTGTGAGCCTTTTTGGAGGGTTGACCCACACATGTGGGCTTTATGATAGCCTTTGAGAGATGTTGTGATGTGTTTCTATTTGGAGGGGGTTTGTCCATGTTTTATGGAGGTTCTCGGTTTGAGTTTTGGACACGATCACACCTTGGAGACACCCTTTAAGGATTCATGAAATTGATTAAGGGGCCATCCACCTTTGAGGGTTCTATTCACCCATTTCATGAGGTTGTTTCATGTAATAAAAATGGAAATTGGAATATTTCTTTCTTGGAGGACCACTTCACCATGATGTGAGGCTTGGAGTGTAACATTCTACAACCTAGCCGAGGCCCATTACATGTGGAATTACACATAAAAACATATTTTTTCTATTAACTAATTTCATGTAGCTTACCAACTATGAATTACACATAGATTTAACTATTGCATGATACCATTAATTAAATGCATCAAAAATATGCTAAAATCGACATGAATGCAATTTAAACAACTCAACACGTCATCATATAAATCCTTACTAAACTCAGAGTGAATGCACAACCATTAAGATCATAAATATAACACATAAAGCAAATAAAACACTTATCTTTTAAGTCAGTTGTGCAATGAGCTACTTGGGATGGACGTTCCACCCAACCATAAACTTGTTGTTTCAAACCTCAATAAAAAATCACCCTTGCCATGGGGCTATCAATCCACAAAAAAGGGTGGTCTCTCATTGTCCACTCACAGCTCAAAAAAATCCCACAACCCACTGGTATTCTCCTACAGTTATCTCGATTTTCCACCATCTCTCTTCCTCTCAACCTGGCCAACCCAAGGAATGTACCCCTTCACTAATCTCATTCAATCGAGTGTCCTATTTGTTTATCAGGGTCTCTCTTGCACAGGTAACCAATAATATCACTAATGGGGAACTCAAGGGAGCTCATTGTAGGAAAAATACTAGGAAAAACAACAAGAATCACTTGTTGTTATAGTGCAACTCACACAGGAGTTCACTATTCATTCATAACAGATTGTCTCTTCAGTCTTCTGCTCTAAATACACTCTAGAATTCTCCCTCCATGGTTTCTCCAGCTCCAATTCTCTTCTTCTCTTGTTCTCTTCTTGTTGTTCATGCAAAAACATGACTATCCAAAACTATTTGTTCTCCCCATACGAATTTCCTCTCTTTCCTTGCTTGCTTGACTTACACACTTCTCCAAACTGATTGTACTCAGCCCCATACTCCCAATAACAATGGGTTTTGACTCCTGACACCCACCCTCTTACATGTATTCAATGATTGGCTTTGGGGACACTCAATCAAAAAAATAGAAGGTTCATATACCAATAGTAATTTTAGGAAGTGGGTTGAATTAATGAACATGGGTAATCCCCCTTTGGACCCCTCTTAGAAACTCCTAGACACTACCCTCTCTTGTGTATTAATTATCCCCCATATTTCTCCATTCCCCTTAGTAGTTGGCATCACATTTTATTTATTAAAATTCAAAAATACAATTTTCATATACTTCACTTGGTCGTGGCAACATTTCATATCT
Source organism: Picea engelmannii (assembly GCA_009831015.1). Lineage (NCBI taxonomy): Eukaryota > Viridiplantae > Streptophyta > Pinopsida > Pinales > Pinaceae > Picea > Picea engelmannii. Next base: position 161,255 of record ML796729.1, read on the forward strand.
ACATTATGCATTAATTAAAGTAGGGATTATAGAAGGGACATTTCATTCCCCTCCCCTACAATTGTGCACCATCCTCAGTGCACATCACCATGCCGAAATACATACATGCACAAATTTACATCACAATACTTAGAAAATAAAAATTCAGCAATTTCACAACTCCAATAGTAGTTCCAACCATAATCTCATATTCCTCTCAACTTGCTAACCCAAGGAATGTACCCCCTTCACCATTCTTATTCCATCAGGATGTATCATTATTTTATCAGGGCCCTAGCATAGTTTGGATAAGACTCTGAGATGTAGTTCCATAACTCTAGCTGCCCAAAATGGAGTCTTGCATTCTTTTATTCTATTTTCTTCAAAATTGACATAAATTTGTGAGTATTCCTCCCGGATAGTTTCTTCATGCTCACATGTTGCATCTTCATAACCATAGCAGTTCCATTGAACCTTTACCATCCCTATGGATTTTTTCTTGAGAACTTTGACTTTTTGGTTCAGGATGAGTATTGGTTCCACCCAGAAATCCCCTTCATGTTCCACCTGGATCACATTTCAATCAATTATGTGGTTAGGGTCAGGCACATATTTATTTAATAATGACACATGAAATACATTATACATTCTCATGGATGCAGGAAATGCTAGCATGTATGCAAATGGACCTATATTCTCTAAGATTTAAAAAGTTCCACAATATCTTGATGTCAACTTTGGGAAACTTTCTAGTATTAGAGAACTTATTTTCGCTTTCACTTTTAGAAAAACATGTTCTCCCACTTTAAAATCTCTAAAAACTTTTTTCTTGTCTGCATAAATTTTCTACCTGTCCTAGGAAACCTTTAAATTATGCCTGATCTTTGTTGTTTTCTCTTCCATTTCTTTCAACAAATATGTCCCAATAGCAGTCCTATCTACTGTATTATCCGAACTCATTGGTGTGTTACACTTCCTTCCATATAGTGTTTCAAATGGACTCATTATTGTAAGCAAATTCAACTAAATGAATATAATCTTCCCACTTTTATGGTTGGTCCATCACATACATTATGGGCATGCATTCAATTATTCTTTTGTTTCTTTATGTTTTTCCATCTGATTCTAGGTGATACGTTGTACTAAGATTTAGATTTGTCTAAAAACCTTTGGACAAACCCTTCCAAAAATTGGATGTAAACTTGGGGTCTATGTCTGAAACAATTTCCTTGGGCACTCCATGTACCCTGACAACTTCCTTCATGTAGTTTTTTGTAACATGTGTTTCCTTATGTGTATTTGTTACTAGAATAAAGTGTGTGGCCTTATTTAATTTATCCATGACCACCATGATGGAATCATGTTACTTCATTTTTCTGGGCAGTTTAGTAATAAAATAAACTATGACAACTTTCCAATTCCATTCTTGAATGGGAAATGGTTGCAATAACCCAGTTGGATGTCTATGTTATGTCTTCACCTTCTGGAATTCTAGGCATATAGCTATATAATTATCCACTTCTTTCTTCATTCCTAGCCAAAAGTATTGGCTCCTCACACTTGCAATTGACTTATGATATCATGGGTGCCCAACAAATGGAACATTGTGCATTTCCCTCATCATTGTATTGTTTGTCTCACTTGAATTTGGCACATATACCTTGCCTCTATACATGAGAATTACATCCTCTTTCAGCTCATAATAATTAAATTTCTACTGAAATTTACCTTGTTGTAATGTTTCTTTTATTTTCAAGTAGTGTTGATATGAATTTGTTGCTTCCATAATTTTATCTTTCATATCAGTCCTATACATGCTAATGGCCGCAATATGCATCTCATGCGCTCTCCTACTGAGTGCATCAACCACTTGATTTTCTTCTCCTTTGATATGTTTAATTTCAAAGTCATATTCCACTACAACAAATCCCTACGATTATCTCCCTTTTTTTCTTCCACTGGTTGTTTTAATGTATTTTTCTCCACTTTTTTGCTAAATTTGGTGTTATTTATCGGGAGGGTGCTATTTATGGATTTGTTTGTGCCATGAAACACAAGTAGGCGCTATTAGCGCCTAGTTTAGCGCCATATTTAATGCCCCAGTCAGCGCCTAAGTTAGATCCATATTTAGCTCCCTATTTAGCACCCCAATTAGCACCCTGATTAGCCCCTAGTTTAGCTTCCAATTTATCTTCCAATTTAGCTCCTAGTTTAGCTTCCAATTTAGCTTCCAGATTAACTTCCTTTTTAGCTTCTAGTTTGGCTTCCAATTTAAATCCTAATGTGCATAAATAGTAATTTTGTTGAGTTGTGGGGGGTTAAGTGGATAGGGGCTTTGGGGATTAGGTGACTTATGGATTTGGGTTCTAGGGATTAAGGGTTAAGGGTTTAGGGTTTATCGTTTAAGGGATTAAGGGTTAAGATATTAGGGGTTATAGTTTAAGGGATTAAGGGTCAATGGCTCATGGATTTGGGGATTAGGGGTTAGGTAGTTTAATGGTTAATTGATTAGGGACTATATATGGTCAATGGATTAATGACATCCATCGAACCTACACATAATCATTGAGATCGTCCACGTCTCATTGTCATGATCCGTCATTTCTATATGTAGAATCTTTGTCGGAACTGGTCTCTTGAAATGCCATGGAACTTCCAATACACCCATCACAAATATAGTCTACCACCGACCCCTCACAGTGAGCAGTGAATGGGGCCAACGTTGAAATTTGTTTAGTTTGTGCCTATATACATCGAAATTTGACATGGTTAGACTAGACACATGCGTTGATGGTATGGGATTGATTTCAATACTCAAGGATGTCTGATGTCCCCACATAATCTTTGATATTGTCCATGTTTACATAAATGTTAATAATGAACATCTTATTGTCATCATTCATCATTTCCATCTATATAATATTTGTTGGAACTCTCTTGAAATGTCATGGAACATCCAATTCACCCACCACAAATTTCATGCACCGACCCTGCATAGTGAGCATTGAATGGGGCCAACATTGAAATTTTTTCAATATGTGCCTGTATGCATCGAAATTTGATGTGGTCGTTAGACTAGACACATGACTTGATGATATGGGAGGGTTTCAAGACTCAAGGATTTAATTTGTCCCCACATAATCTTTGAGATCGTCCACATTTGCATCAACGTTCATCATGCATGTCTCATTGTCATCATTCATCATTCCCTTCAATAGAATCATTGTCGAAACTATTTTGAAATTTGACATGGAACTTCCAATACACCCATCACAAATTTCTTCCACCGAACTTGCACAGTTAGTAGTGAATGGGGCCAACATTGAATTCTTTTCAATCAGTGCCCGTATGCGTCAAAATTTGACATGGTGAGACTAGATAGTTGCCTTGATGGTATGGGAGGGTTTCAATACTTAAGGATGTTTGATGTCCTCGCATAATATTTGAGATCATCCATGTTTGCAGCAACATTCAATATAATGGATGTCTCATTGTCATCATTCATTATTTCCATCTATAGAATCTTTGTCAGAACTCTCTTGAAATGTCATGGTACTTCCAATACACCCATCACCAATGTCATCTTTCATCGACCTCACACAGTGAGTAGTGAATGGGGCCAATGTTGAAATTTCTTCAAACTATGCATGTATGGGTCGAAATTTCACATGGTTAGACTAGACACATGCCTTGATGGTATGGGATGATTTCAAGACTCAAGGATGTCTAATGTCCCCACATAATATTTGAGATCGTACCATGTTTGCATCAACATTCATAATGGACGTCTCATTTTCATCATTCGTTGTTTCCATATGTAGAATCTTTGTTGGAACTCTCTTGAAATGTCATGGAACTTTCAATTCACCCACTATTAGAAAAATAGGACCGCGGAGCAATAAAATAAAACAAATGCGGAAACAAAACACAGAAGATATACAATACAAGAGAGACACATATTTACGTGGTTCACCCAGTGTGGGCTACTTCCACCAGAGAAATTGTCAGGCCCTTCCTTTATTATTATCCAGCAAATGAAGGGATACAACCTACAGCAAAACCCGTTGTAACTTCCTCTTCTTTCTCTCACAGTCTCCTCTCTCAAAATACAATACTCACCATAATGCATAATCACAATACATTTCCCTCATAACAGAGAGTTTCCTTCTAGGGAAAAAAAATCTAACATAATTTCTACCGTTATATCTGCAACCTTATAATGAACGGTCCATATTTACAATGAAATTACAATATACATTTACAAGGCAATTTTTCCTTCGGGGGCTTCACCCCCGGACCCTCCAGAAGGGGTACCCCCCCTCTGCACTCCCCTATGTGGAAGAGTGTACATACTTCTGGGGTGTAAAGTCTTCATGGGGTATAAACACGGCTGAAACCAGGGACCTCTAAATCAAGAACATAATCAGGCTCCACAACCAATAATCTCCCACTTGCAGACTGATCTCAACAACTCCACCGTTGTTGTATATGCTGGAATTTGAACCTTCTTGGAACTAGAAAATTTCACATCTTCATCTTCATTCTTGAAGACCAACTGAAACTGAGCAGGAACTAAGTTTCTCTCTGGTTACTCCCTTTGTTAACATGTCTACACGATTCTAGATAGTGTGTATCTTTTCCAACTTCAAATGTCCATGTTCCAAGGCCGATGGTATGAAGTGGTACCTCAACTGTATATTCTTAGTCTTTGAATGGAAGGTTGATTTCTTTGCAAGATGAATTGCACTCTCACTGTCATAGTACAACCTATTATTCTCCTTCTTTCCCAATTCCTCCATAAACCTTTGTAACCAAATCATCTCTTTACTAGCCTCTGTAGCAGCAACATACTTTTCCTCTGTTGTTGAAAGTGAAACAACCTTTTGCAGTTTCGAAATCCAACTTATTGATGTTCCACCTATAGTAAAAACATACCCTGTGGTGCTCTTCCTACTGTCTTTATCACCTACCATATCTGAATCAACATATCCTTGTAGAAAAGTGTTTGAACCTCCAAAACATAATGCATGAGTAGCAGTACCTCTCAAATACCTGAGAATCCACTTTACTTCCTCCCAATGTTCTTTACTTGGATTGTTCATATACCTGCTCACAACTCCCACTGCATGTGCAATATCTGGTCTTGTGCAAACCATTGCATACATCAAGCTGCCAACTACTGATGAATAACAGACCCTGGACATGTATTCTATCTCCTCTTGTGTCTTGGGACACATTTCCTTAGTTAATTTGAAATGGTTGGTCAAAGGTGTACTAAATGGTTTTGCATTCTGCATTCTAAACCTCTCCAACACCTTCTCTGTGTACTCACCCTGAGACAATGTTAATTTGCGATTTTTTTCTATCTCTTGTTATTCTCATGCCAAGGATTTTCTTTGCAGCACCTAAATCATTCATCGCAAATGAATTGGATAATTTCTTCGAGAGCATATTTATATCTTGCATATTAGACCCTGCAACAAGCATGTCATCTACATACAATAGCAAGATAATATAGCTTCCATTTTCTAGCCTTTTAAAATAAACACAGTGATCGGAATGAAATCTACTATAACCCTGTTCTGTCATAAACATGTCAAACTTCAAATACCACTACCTTGGAGCTTGCTTTAGGCCATACAATCTCTTCTTCAACCTGCATACCAAATTCTCCTTCCCTTTGACCTCATACCCTTGTGGTTGTTGCATATAAATATCTTCCTCCAAATCCCCATGGAGAAAAGTTGTTTTTACATATAACTGTTCAAGATGCAAATCTTCTACTACCACAAGACTTAAAATAGTCCTAATTGAAGTCATTTTAACAACAGGAGAAAATATTTCATCAAAATATATACCTTGTTTTTGTGCAAACCCCTTTACAACAAGTCTAGCCTTGTACCGCTTTTCTCCTCCATCTTCTTCCTTCAACTTGTAAACCCATTTATTCTGCAATGCTCTTTTTCCTGCAGGTAACTGAACCAAGTCCCAAGTCTGGTTATTTTC
>ML796729.1:169505-186662 GCA_009831015.1 Picea engelmannii
ATCTTTGTACATGACCTTCTCATTGAATATGACATCTCTACTCCTAATGATTTTGTTATTTTCATAATCCCATAATCGATAACCAAAATCATTAACACTGTATCCAATAAAGGTACACTTCTTGGATTTAGACTCAAGCTTTGGTCTATTTTCTTTATCAATATGGACAAATGCTTCACAACCAAAAGTTTTCAAAAAAGAATAGTTTACCTTTTTTCCTGTCCATTCCTCCTCTGGAATTCTACCATCCAAAGAGCTTGAAGGTCTTCTGTTTATTAAGTAAACAGTAGTATCTACAACATCTTCCCAGAACTGTAAGGGAAAATCGGCATGCAATCTCATACTCCTTGCACGCTCCATGATTGTCATGTTCATCATTTCTGACACACCATTTTCTTGTGGTGTTCTTGGAACTGTCTTCTCTCTACAAATCTCATGGTATGAACAGTAATCATCAAACTCCTTGCTGCAATATTCACCTCCATTATCTAATCTGAGACACTTCAAATTTTTTCCTGTCTCATTCTCAATTAAAGCTTTCCATTTCTTAAAAGTATCAAAAACATCATATTTTTGTCGAATGCAATAAACCCAAGTTTTTCTAGTTGCATCATCAATAAAATTAACATAATAACAAGAGCCACCAAGAGATGATACATGAGCTGGTCCCCATACATATGTATGCACAAGATCTAACCTTTCATTCTTCTTTTCTTTTCCGACTCTGAGAAATCTGACTCTCTTTTGTTTTCCATAAACACAATGCTCACAGAAGTCCAAATCAATTTGTTTAAGATCTGGCAACAAATTTATTTTGTGAAGTATCTACATACCCTTCTCACTCATGTGTCCCAACCTATGATGCCACAATGCCATATCCACTCCTGTAGAAGCTAAAGAGATAGAAGAGTCAGTATTACCAGTACATAAATACAATGTACCTACCTTCTCTCATTTTTCTATCACCAACGATCCTTTGATAACCTTCCACGTCTTATCTGTAAATATGGATACACAACCTTCACTTTCCAACTACCCTATTGAAATTAGATTTTTCCTTAAATCTGGAACATGTCTTACCTCTTTCAACAACCATTGGTTTCCATTGTGTTTCTTTATTTCCAACAATTTTGCATGGTGCATCATCACCCAAATGAACCTGTCCAAAATCACCTTGAACGTAATCTAGAAAATGTTTCCTATGGGGTGTGGCATGAAATGAAGCCCCCGAATATACTACCCAAGACTCATAAATATTATCTATAGAAAGAATCAAAGCATCTTGTAACACATCACTTGTTACATTTGCTTCATGATTTCTCTCATGTTGTCCATCTCTTTGTTTCTTTGGAGCTCTGCAATCTTTCTTTAGATGTCCTTTCTTCCCACAATTCCAGCACTCTATCTTTCCAAGTCTAGATTTGGATCTGCCCTTCCTAGAATCCTCGCGGTTCCCTGATCCATTTCCTCTATCCTTTTGTCTTCCCCTATTCTCCATGTTCAACACATTACCTGATGTCTCACCTGTGCTTTTTCGTCGCATTTTCTCACTAAGGATAACACCAACAACATCATCAAATTTTAAAGTGTTTGAACCAGAGACGGAGTTACTTACAGCCATTCCATATTTCTGGCAATGAGCACAAGATTATAATAGCCCTAACCTCATCATCAAAGTCCAATTTTACAGAACTTAGTTGATTAGTAACAGTATTAAATGCATTTAAATGATCTGCAACAGACCCACCTTCTGACATCTTCATATTAAATAATCTCTTCATTAGAAATACCTTATTAGACGCCGAGGTTTTTCATACAGTTTAGCCAACGCATCCATCAGATCCTTCGATGTCTTTTCTTTCGAATTATTCAAAGCCACCGACGATGCCAAGCTCAGTCGTATTGTTCCTAGAGTCTTTCTGTCAAGAATATCCCATTCTTCGTCCTTCATGGCCATCGGCTTCTTTGCTACTCCACCCAATGGTAGGAATAGATCCTTCTGATATAAATAATCTTCCATCTGCATCTTCCATAACTGGTATTTTTGGCCGTTAAATTTCTCGACCCTAAACTTTCCATCTTCCGACATTGCTCCCACTCGAACCAGGAACCCTCTTTTCCTGCGAGTTACCTTTCGCTCTGATACCAGTTGTTATAAAAATAGGACTGCAGAGAAATAAAATAAAACAAATGCGGAAACAAAACATAGAAGATACACAATACAAGAGAGACATAGATTTACGTGGTTCACCTAGTGTGGACTACGTCCACCAGAGAAATTGTCAGGTCCTTCCTTTATTATTATCCAGCAAATGAAGGGATACAACATACAGGAAAACCCGTTGTAACTTCCTCTTCTTTCTCTCACAGTATCCTCTCTCAGAATACAATACTCACCATAATGCATAGCCGCAATACATTTCCCTCATAACAGAGAGTTTCCTTCTAGGGAAAAAAACCATAACATAATTTCTATCGTTAGATCTACGACCTTATAAAGAACGGTCCAGATTTACAATGAAATTACAATATACATTTACAAGGAAATTTTTTCTTCGGGGGCTTCTCCCCTGAACCCCCCGAACCCCCCAGACCCCGCAGAGGGGGTACCCTCCCTGCACTCCCCCGTGTGGAAGAGTGTACATACTTCTGGGGTGTAAAGTCTTCATGGGGTATAAACATGGTTGAAACCAAGGACCTCTGAATCAGGAACATAATCAAGCTCCACAACCAACACCCACCACAAATGCCATGCACCGACCCTACATAATGTGCAGTGAATGGGGCCAACGTTGAAATTTCTTCAATATGTTCATGTATGCGACGAAATTTGACATGGTTAGACTAGACACATGCCTTGATAGTATGGGAGGGTTTCAAGACTCAAGGATGTATATTGATGTCCCCACATAATATTTTACAGTATGGAAGTGTTTCGAGACTTAAGGATGTTTGATTTTCCCGCTTAATATTTGAGATCGTCCATGTTTGCATCAACATTCAATATAATGGATGTCTCATTGTCATCATTTGTCATTTCCATCTATAGAATCTTTGTCAGAACTCTCTTGAAATGTCATGGAACTTCCAATACACACATCACAAATGTCATCTTGCATTGACCTCGCACAGTGAGCAGTGAATGGGGCCAACGTTGAAATTTCTTCAAACTATGAATGTATGCATCAAAAATTCGACATGGTTAGACTAAAAACATGCCTTGACGATATGGGAGGGTTTCAAGACTCAAGGATTTCTAATGTCCCCACATAATCTTTGAGATCATCCATATTTTCATCAACATTCATAATGGACATCTCATTGTCATCATTCATTGTTTCCATCTGTATAATATTTGTTGGAACTCTCTTGAAATGTCATGGAAATTCCAATTCACCCACCAAAAATGTCATGAACTGATCCCGCATAGTGAGCACTAAATGGGGCAAGCATTGAAATTTCTTCAGTATGTGTCTGTATGCATCGAAACTTGACATGGTTAGACTAGACACATGCCTTGATGGTATGGGAGGGTTTCAAGACTCAAGGATGTATATTTATGTCCCCAAATAATTTTTGATATCATCCACACTTGCATCAACATTCATCATGCACGTCTCATTGTCATCATTCAACATTCCCTTATATAGAATAATTTTTGGAACTACCTTGAAATTTGACATGGAAATTCCAATACACCCATCACAAATGTCATGCACTAACCCCTCACAATGAGCAGTGAATGGGGCCAACATTGAAATTTGTTCAGTTTGTTCCTGTATGCATCAAAATTTGGCATGGTTATACTAGACACATCCGTTGACGGTATGGGATGGTTTCAAGACTCAAGGATGTTTGATGTCCCCACATAATCTTTGAGATTGTCCATGTTTGCATCAACGTTCATAATGAACGTCTCATTGTCATCATTTATCATTTCCATCTATAGAATCTTTGTCGAAACTCTCTTGAAATGTCATGGAATTTCCAATACAGCCATCACAAATGTCATCTTGCATTGACCTCACATAGTGAGCAGTGAATGGGGCCAATGTTGAAATTTCTTCAAACTGTGCATGTATGCGTTGAAATTTGACATGTTTAGACTAGACACATGCCTTAACAATAAGGGAGGGTTTCAAGACTCAAGGATGTCTAATGTCTTCACATAATCTTTGAGATCACCCATGTTTGCATCAACGCTCATAATGGATGCCTCATTGTCAACATTTGTTGTTGCCATCTATATAATCTTTGTTGGGACTCTATTGAACTGTCATGGAACTTCCAATTCACCCACCACAAAGGTCATGCACCGAACCCGCATAGTGAGCAGTGAATGGGGCATGTTATACCCATTTTGTGGATAACTAAGGAGATTATGTCTCAAGGCCCTTAGGTTGCAGATATGGAGTGTTGAGAGACTACATGACCAGTAGTACCCTTTTCACAAATGAAAAACCCACTCACCACCATGGATGGTCATAGGTTTACATATGGAATCCACCACACTGGTTGGCTTCCGAAAGGAAGTGGAACTTGCTCCATGAGGTACAAGTCAGTTTTATGGTAAGCATCATTTCAATACCTAAGCCACTTGATTATGTTGTATCTTAGATTACTCTATATTTCATGATATGTGCTTGGACAATATGCCTTTTTACCTACTTCACCTTGGTGGTTGAAATTATGCCCTAGTAAGTGATCTTCTTTGGGAACGGGTTTGTTGTTGGGAAATCCATTAATGAACCACTGTACCATTCCCGACCATACTTACCATTTTTCATTATTTTTCCCCTCTATTTCCTTATCTCTTGGGATTTTAGGGTGTATTGACCCAAGAAGGGGTTGTCCCTCATTCTATGAGAAGAAGGGGATAAAGTCCCAGATGGGTTGGTGTTGGGTAAAAGATAAAATCCATATATGAGCCTTCCAGATGCTTCGCCCAGGGATCACCCAAGAAAGTAATAAAACACTTATATTTGAATAAAAGGGGACTCATAATATAACAAAGAAATACCTAAAAGGCCTATTGAAGGATAAGAGGTCTCATCACGAGCCGACCTATCACATCCATAGATATGTAGTGGTATGAAATTGTCATTATTTGGTCACCAAACTAGGACAGTGGCTCTTAGTTGCATGGCTGAGATAAAGGGGGTCTCATCACAAGCCAACCTTCTCATTTCCATTAGGCATTTGTGGGTGACATTGCCACCATTTTCTCACCACGCCAGGGAAGTGACCTTCAACCTCTCCTTATGCTAAAGAAAATATAAAGAAAGAAAAATAAAAGGAAAAATATGGGCTTGGAAAAAGTGCATTGCAGACGAAGGTACCACACACCCTCTACAAAGGCACCCATGAATGAGACACTGCAACCCCTAGTATGTCATGAGCCTTATGCCCATTGAGTTTTGACCCTATCCACCTCATACACTTTACATAGCTTAGAGAGGGACCTCTTTGAGGCTCTCCTTAACCTAGGGTAATATCTACCCAATAGGACACCTCGTCAACCCTCCCATACTTAAGCTTGACAAGTCGCATAGTGTATTTGAGATGTTAATTGTTTGATATAGTAATATTTGATGCACATGCTTATATGTCTTATTTATTGATTGGATCCACTTATCATGATGTTATGACTTGATATCCTTGGAGGGTGTGTCCATTTGTTTTTACAGGACCTAGTTGGTGGACAGTTTTGGGAGAACAAGCCTAGATTGGGCTTCCATGGGGCTACAAGCCCACAGGTTGGATTCCAGCGGCCCGCATGCCATATGAGAGAGAGAGATGAATTGGGAAGCCTTGATGATGACTTTGATGACCTATCCCACCCATTGTTTGCCAAACGATTTTCCCAAGAGGGGAAAAATGTCCCACTTTTGAACATGATGTCATCATATTGGGGGCTAGGGATTGTTGGTGAGGTGCCACTCATTTGCACTTGGAAGTTTTTAGGAGAAGAGGTTATTCACCATGATGAGATCCCTTAGATTCTTGACACATGGCCTTGGGAGGCCTCTCCACGCTTCTCCAACACCAATGACCTCCTCAAAGTGGAAAAATGCCCCCTAAAAGGGTGACGTCATCCTAAATTAGGGTTTATTTTGTGCAAAAGATGAAATTTTAAGTGAATTGTTTAATATTATTGTGTTAAGGGGGAAATATTAGGGTTGTTGACCCCTAATATTTTGTTTTACTCCTTATTTTTTGGACAATCCATGTTGGTTAATTTTTGTATAAATAAAGATCATAAGATCTCATTTTAAATCATAACTCTCCTCTAACAAGAGGTTTTGGTTTGAAATTTTCAGCCTCCTTAGATATTTTATCTCTTGTGCACTTATGTATGGCTGATTTTATGAATGGTTGATGGAAGAAGGCCTAGCGCTAGCTTTTGATGATGCTTTCTAGCTCTTGTGGTGAATTGTCTTAGCATTTCTCTTGATATTGATATGGTTGTTACTCTCTTGCTATAATTTATTTCAAGTCAAGTTGTGTTATTATAGGAGCTAGGTGGGAAGTATAATGGAATACACCCCCACCATAGTCTTCACCATTTTTTCTTGCTTCATCTCATTGATTAAGGTTTTGCTAAGAGAAGCGCATACACCCTCTTAGCTTAAACCCTAGCTTAGAGAAAATTACCTTGGGAAGTAAAAGGGCTTACACCCCCAAGGAGGTAGCTTATCTAAGCTCCTTGTGACTCCATCAACCCAATAGAAAAGGCACTATTCATTGATTTTTTGCATTGTAGATATAAAATATTGCATTGGGAAATGCAAATTTTGATCATTTTTACTTCTTGCAAATTGGATTGTTTTCCTTATGCCTTGGGCACCTCACAACCACTAGGGCCTCCTCATCTAAGGGATACTTATTGCTTCTGTTACAAAATTGCATCTTCAGCCATTAGGGCTAAAGAAACCCTAACTTACTTGCTTAAATAACTCTTTTTTCAACTATTGGCTCTGTCTCAAATTTTGCACACTTACTCTACTTGTTCTAGTGCACTTTTTGGAAACTTTTGAGAGGATTTCAGTGGCTGATTTTATTTTTTTAATACATTGAATCTTACAGCCATAAGGCTGATATAATTTTCTGCAGATAATTGTTTACAACACCCTCATCTTTTTTGCTAATAGTTTTGGTTCTTCATCTTGAGTTTAGCTAGTCAATTGCTAGTCTTTCTCTTGCATTTTCTACTTGATCTTGAGCATATATTGAGCATATTATTGTATCTTTTTCTTTATGATATATACTATCATATATTTATGAAAATTAGGGACATCAACCTTAACTTGTTTATCCAACTAACATATGTTGTTGCAAGGTGTGTTTTCTTATGTCTCGGGTAGGTACAATCATCTGAAAAAACACTATACTTATGGGGCAGCCTTTACTTGACTTACAAGGAATCTATCCCTACCATTCATTTAATTTAGACTTGACCTATAGGGGCTTCACTTCCATCCATATACATCTCCATCTCAATCCCCCTAGGGTCACTTGGATTGCCTCCCTAGAGTGACCTAGTCACCCTTGAAGTGTGGGACCGACATCGAGGTGACATTGGGTGTAAGATTTCCCAAAGTTGTAGCACTCGTTCTATGATTGGGTTGGGATTTTCCCAACCTACAAATTGTGCCATAACATTTTGGCATCATTTTTGGGGAGGATTTTGAATCCTCTTTGTACCCTAACGACACTTTCGTAAGCTATCTCAAAGCCTTTCCCTAAATCTTACCTGGTGACTGCACCCAAGGGACGTTCCCTTTCCACCCACCTTGATGAGATCATATTGAAGCTGATTTGGAAACTCCACCTTCCTAGAACCTTCCTTTTCCTAAACCTTTTCCCCCTAGTAAATTCAAGCCTTCTAAAGTTTACCAAAGAAGGCCCCCTCTCAAGTCTCCCGTTGCTAAAACTTTTTCCATAAATCCCTTCCCCTTGTTCCAATGGCTCACCCTTGGGAAAGAGACCTCTACAAACCCCTCAATATGGAAAACATCCAAGTTTACCCTAACAAGATGCCAACAGATGTCAACAAGTGGTTTCCAAAGTTCCTAGGAAACAATGTGATAATTTTTGAAGACCACATTTATGTCATGGGTCGAGACATGGAAAATGTTGGTATTGATCATGAATATGTGGCCATGAGACTATTTTCCTCATCATTGACTGAGGAGGCTCTTGATTGGTTCAATGGACTCCCTGATAATCAGATCGCGAACTATAATGCCTTTTCTTCCTTATTTAAAAGCAAATGGTCAAAAAAGAAGATGGTGGGGCACTTGCAACTTAGTTCAATCAAATAAAGAAAAAGGAGAATGAAAAGGTAATGGAATTCATTTCAATATTTGACAGGTTGTACAATAAAATTCCAACAAACTATTGTCCTACAACATCATCAGTTTGTCTCCTTTACATGAATGCCTTTGAAGGGCAGTTATGATACATTCTTAAAGATAAAAATCCCATATCCTTGGAAAAATTAAAGAGTTCAGTATTGACATTGAACAAAATCTCCTTGATTCAAAACTAGAACCTTTTCAGTATCACCGCAACAAGACAAAATCAAGGACTAAAGTTTCCAACAACAATGATCATGATCCAATTGCTCTCCTAACTCAAAAGACAGACCAACTGAATACTCATTTTGATCAAGTGAGAAATCATCTTATGAATCGTATGACTACAGTAGAAATAAATCAATCTTCTCCTAGACCTCAGTTTACCATGATACAACAGAGATATGCCACCAGTTGGAAACCAAGACCTCAATAAGAGGCAAAGGCCTTAGATACTCTGAAACCTATTGGGACAGTTGATTTAGAAGATTGGTGTACCCCATGCCAAGATCCCCATAAGGAAGATGAGTTCCCCTGACAAAATGAAAATTACCATCACGATATAAACTTCATGATTTGCAATCTCAACGATGAATAGGGAACTCAGGAACTGGTCAATGAAGCCATAAGAATAGGAGAAAGAGAGGGGAGACTCTGGGCTTTAATTAAGTTGATTGATGATCATAAGAAGGAACTAAGAGGAGGGAAATTCTAGTCTATAGAAGGAAAAATGCTTCAGCCCCTCAGTCACATCCTGATGCTCCTCTTCCACCAATAGAAGAGGTGGCCCCACCACCTCCACCACCAGTATGTGAGTTAATTCCTAAGCCAATTCCTACAGATGGCATTCAATTGAATATAGATGTTGCAAATATGTTTGGAAAACTAAATATGAAGGTCCCAATGACAAATATGTGTAAGATCCCTTCTATGAAAAGGGAATTTTTTAGGATATTACATGTGATAGATGAAAAAGAGGATCCTCCCATTGTACTAGACACTATGTATCTCAATCGGCCAAAATACAAGAACCCTCCCTTCTATATCTCATTAGGCATGAATGGCCTATGCTTGAACAACTGCATGCTTGATTCAGGGGCCTCAACAAATGTCATATCTTTGAAGGTAATGAAACAGCTTGGTTTAAAGACAACCCGACCTTATGGAAATGTATGTGGTATTGATTCTAGAAGAGTTAATGTCTTGTGAGTATGTGAAGACGTTGAGTTATTTTTGATAGATTTTCCAAATATGAGCGTCCTCGTGGATATAGTAGTGATCGATGTCCCTGATACCTGCGGGATGCTCTTATCAAGGACCTAGTCCTAGGACCTTGGAGGTTTCCTTAGTATGAACCGTACACATGCATATATTCCCATGGGCGACGACAAGTATGAAATCTTGCATAACCGGGAAAATAAAGATACACGTGATGAATCTGATAGGGGTCAGCTATGTCGGTGAACACTACCATGATATACCTCCATAGATTTTTTAGTATGATCCATCTGAGTTACCCTTCATGCAAGAACATAAAGTGGAAATGTAAGAAGGTTGCATAATACCATAATAAGGAGCCGAAATCTATACATATTATACAAAGGGAAGATCAGAAAAGTAAATAAATCATTAAAAATACCAGCCACACAGAGCCTCCATACGATGAGAATAAACCTTGCTCCGATTTCAATTAAGGAACTATTGTGCTCATGTGCGACAAAAGAAAGGGAAAACCCAGATATGAATAGAAAGACAATAACTCATGGTTTGGCCCTTACATCATCAGAAAGAAGTCTGACAAAGAAAATTATTATCTAACAGCATTAGATGGGAGAAAGATGCCACTACCAATAGATGGGTCTCTTCTCCAACATCACATCCAAGTCACATGACTTCTTCAGGGCCCATGCCCCATGTAAGTAGGTAAGTCATTTTGATTCGCTACATTTGCATCTTGATTTCTCATACTAGTTTATATGCATTTCATTTTTCATTTTACTTTACTTGCATATTGATTTCATGCTTAGTTTAGATTTTATTGAAAAAATGTCAAAAAAAAAAATCTATGTTAGTGGGTTTTGATTTGATCATGTGAGAACAAGGATGAGTAGGCCATCCTGCACTTGACATTTTGATGTTTACTTGTAGGAACATGTCTACCAGGAGATGTTATGGTTCTCGTGCACTCTATGATGAGCACATGTCCCCAAGTAGGAGCCAGATGTAATCCCCATTTTGTGAATAACTAAGGAGATGATGTCTCAAGGCCCTCGGGTTGCAGATATGGAGTGTCAAGAGACTATATGACCAGTAGTACCCTTTGCACAAATGGAAAACCCACTCACCACCACGGATGGTCACAGGTTTACAGATGGCATCCACCACACCAGTTTTCTTTTAGAAGGAAGTGGGCCTTGCTCCATGTGGTACAAGTCAGTATTATGGTAAGCATCATTTCAATACCTAATCCATTTGATTATGTTGTATCTTAGATTACTCTAGATTTCATCATATGTGTTTGGACATTATGCCTTTTTCCTTGCTTCACCTTGGTGGTTGGCATTGCACCCTAGTAAGTGGTCTTCTTTGGGAATGGGTTTTCTTTTGGAAAATTCCTTAATGAGCCATCATACCGTTACTAACCATACTCACCATTTTTCATCATTTTCCCCCTATGTTTCCTTATCTCTTGGGATTTTAGGGTGTATTGACCCAAGAAGGGGTTGTCCCTCATTCTATGGAAAGAAGGGGCTAAAGGCCCAAAGGGGTTGGTATTGGGTAGAAGATAAAATCCATATATGAACCTTCCATATGCTTCACCCAGGGATCACCCAAGAAAGCAATAAAATTATTATCTTTGAATAAAAGGGGACCCATAATATAACAAAGAAATGCTTGAAAGGTAGATTGAAGGATAGGAGGTCTCATCATGAGCCGACCTATAACTTCCAAGGCTATATAGCGGTATGACATTGTCATTATTTGTTCACCAAACCACGGAAGTGGCTCTCAGTTGCATGGTTGAAAGAAATAGGGTCCCATCACGAGCTAACCTTCTCATTTCCATTAGGAATTTGTGGGTGGAATTTCCACCATATGCTCACCACGCCAAGGAAGTGACCTTCAACCTCTCCTTGTGATAAATAAAATATAAAGAAAGAAAGATAAAAGGCAAAATGTGGGCTTGGAAAAAGTGCATTACGAATGAAGGTACCACACACCCTCTACAAAGGCACCCATGAATGAGACACTATCACCCCTAGTATGTCATGAGCCCTATGCTCATTGATTTTTATCCCCATCCACCTCATACACTTTAGATATCTTAGAGAGGGACCTCTTGGAGGCTCTCCTTGACCTAGGGTAAGATCTACCCAATAGGACACCTCATCAAGCCTCCCATACTTAAGCTTGACAAGTCGCATGGTGTCTTTGAGTTGTTAATTGTTTGATATAGTAATATTTGATGCACATGCTTATATGGATTATTTATTGATTGGCTCCACTTATCATGATGTTATGACTTGAGATCCTTGGAGGGTGTGTCCATTTTTTTTTGCATGACCTAGTTGTTGGACAGTTTTGGGAGAACAAGCCTAGCTTGGGCTCCCATGGGGATACAAGCCCACAGGTTGTATGTCAGGGGCCTGCATGCCATATGAGAGAGATATTACTTGGGTGGACTTGATGATGACTTGGAGGACCTACCCCACCCATTGCTTGCCAAACAATTTTCCCAGGAGGGAAAAAACGTCCCACTTTTGAGCATGACGTCATGATATTGGGGGCTAGGGCTTGGTGGTGAGGTGCCACTCATTTTCACTTGGAATTTTTTAGGAGAATAGGTTATTAGCCATTATGATATCCCTTATATTCTTGACACATGGCCTTGGGAGGCCTCTCCACGCTTCTCCAACACCAATGATTTCCTCAAAGTGGAAAAATTTCCCATGAAGGGGTGATGTCATCCTAGATTAGGGTTTATTTTGTGCAAAAGATGAAATTTTAAATGAATTGTTTAATGTTATTGTGTTAAGGGGGAAATATTAGGGTTTTTGACCCCTAATATTGTGTTTTACTCCTTATTTTTTGGACAAGCCATGTTGGCTAATTTTTGTATAAATAGAGATCATAAGATCTAATTTTAAATCATAAATCTCCTCTCACAAGAGGTTTTGGTATGAACTTTTCAGCCTCCTTAGATATTTTATCTCTTGTGCACTTGTGTATGGCTGATTTTATGAATGGTTGATGGAAGAAGGCCTAGCGCTAGCTTTGGATGATGCTTTCTAGCTCTTGTGGTGAATTGTCTTAGCATTTCTCTTGTTATTGGTATGGTTTTTAGTTTGTTGCTATCATTTATTTCAATTCATGTTGTGTTATTCTAGGAGATAGGTGGGAATTATAAGGGAATACACCCCCACCATAGTCTTCACCATTTGTTCTTGCTTCATCTCATTGATTAAGGGTTTGCTAAGAGAAGTATAAGGGCATACACCCTCTTAGCTTAAACCCTAGCTTAGAGAAACTTGCCTTGGGAAGTAAAAGGGATTACACCCCCAAGGAGGTAGCTTCTCTAAGCTCCTTGTGACTCCATTAAACCAATAGAAAAGGCAATAGTCATTGATTTGTTGCATTGGGAAATGTAAATTTTGATCATTTTTACTTCTTGCAAAGTGGTTTGTTTTCCTTGTGCCTTGGGAACCTCACAGCCACTAGGGCATCCTAATCTAAAGAATACTTATTTATTCTGTTAAAAAATTTCATCTTCAGCCATTAGGGCTACAGAAAACCTAACTTGCTTAAATAACTCTTTTTTCAACCATTGGCTTTGGCTCAAATTTTGCACACTTACTCTACTTGTTCTAGTGAAATTTTGGAAACTTTTGAGAGGATTACAATGGCTGATTTTTTTTTTGTAACACACTGAATTTTACAGCCATAAGGCTGATATAATTTGTTGCATACAATTGTTTAGAACAACCTTATATTTTGTGCTAAGATTTTTGGTTCTTCATCTTGAATTTAGCTAGTCAATTGTTAGTCTTTCTCTTGCATTTTCTACTTGATATTGAGCACATATTGAGCAGTTTATAGTATTTTTTTCTTGATGATATATACTATCATTTATTTCTGCAAATTAGGGACAAAAATATTAACTTTATGATCCAACTAACATATATTGTTGCAAGGTGTGTTTTCTTGTGTCTCTGGCACATACAATCATCTGAAAAAACATTGTACTTATGGGGTAGCCTTTGCTTGACTTAAAAGGCATATCTCCCTACCCTTCATTCCATTTATACTTGACCTATAGGGGCTTCACTTCCATCCATCTCCATCTCCATCTCAATCCCCCTAGGGTCACCGAGATCGCATCCCTAGAGTGACCTAGTCACCCCTGAAGTGTGGGACCTACATCGAGATGACATTGGGTGTAGGATTTCTCAAAGCTGTAGCACTTGTTATGTAGTTGGTTTGGGATTTTCCCAACCTACAACGTGTTCCATAACAGGGCCAACGTTGAAATTTCTTCAATCTGTGCCTGTATGTGTCAAAATTTGACATGGTTAGACTAGACACATGCCTTGACGGTATGGGAGGGTTTCGAGACTCAAGGATGTATATTGATGTTCCCACATAATATTTGAGATCATCTACACTTGAATCAACATTCATCATGCATGTATCATTGTCATCATTCGTCATTCCCTACACCCATCACAAATTTAATGCACTGACCCCACATAGTGAGCAATGAATGGGGCCAACGTTGAAGTTTCTTCAATTTGTTCATGTATGTGTTGAAATTTGACATGGTTATATTAGACACATGTCTTGATAGTATGGGAGGGTTTCGAGAATTCAATATGTTTGATGTCCCTGCATAATATTTGAGATTGTCCATGTTTGCATCAACGTTCAATATAATGGATGTCTCATTGTCATCATTCATCATTTCCATATATAGAATCTTTGTTGGACCTCTCTTGAAATTTCATGATACTTCCAATTCACCCACCACAAATGTCATGCACTGACCCTGCATAGTGAGTAGTGAATGGGGCCAATATTGAAATTTCTTCAATATGGGCCTTTATGCGTCGAAATTTGACATGGTTAGACTAGACACATGCCTTGATGGTATGGGAGGGTTTCAAGACTCAAGGATCTATATTTATGTCCCCACATAATCTTTGAGATCATCCACATTTGCATCAACGTTCATCATCCACGTCTCATTGTCATCATTCATCATTCCCTTCTATAGAATCATTTTCAGAACTATCTTGAAAT
This sequence comes from Picea engelmannii, assembly GCA_009831015.1. NCBI lineage: Eukaryota > Viridiplantae > Streptophyta > Pinopsida > Pinales > Pinaceae > Picea > Picea engelmannii. The sequence continues at coordinate 184,160 of ML796729.1, forward strand.
TTGACATGGAGCTTTCAATACACCCATCACAAATGTCATGCACTGACCCACCATAGTGAGCAGTGAATGGGGCCAACGTTGAAATTTCTTCAATATCTGCATGTATGCGTCAAAATTTGGCATGGTGAGATTAGACACATGCCTTGACGGTATGGGAGGGTTTTGATACTTAAGGATGTATATTTATGTCTCCACATAATGTTTGAGATCATCCACATTTGCATCAATTTTCATCATGTACATCTCATTGTCATCATTTGTCATTCCCTTCTAGGAATAATTGTCGGAACTATCTTGAAATTTGACATGGAACTTCCAATACACCCATCACAAATTTCATGCACTAACCCCACATAGTGAGCAGTGAATGGGGCCAATGTTGAAATTTCTTCAATCTATGCTTGTATGCGTCAAAATTTGACATGGTTAGATTAGACACATGCCTTGACGGTATGGCAGGGTTTCGAGACTTAAGGATGTATATCGATGTCCCCACATAATATTTGAGATCATCCACATTTGCATCAACGTTCATCATGCATGTATCATTGTCATCATTCGTCATTCCCTTCTATAGAATCTTTGTCAAAAATATCTTGAAATTTGACATGAAACTTCCAATACGCCCATCACAAATGTCATGCACCAACCCCACATAATGAGTAGTGAATGGGGCCAACATTGAAATTTCTTCAATATGTGCCTGTATGCGTCAAAATTCGATATGGTTATATTAGACACATGCCTTGATGATATGGGATGGTTTCAAGACTCAAGTATGTATGATTTCCCCACATAATTTTCGAGATCGTCTATGTTTGCATCAACATTCATTGTCATCATTCGTCATTCTCTTATATAAAATCTTTGTTGGAACTCTCTTTAAATGTCTTGGAACTTCAAACATGCCCATCACCAATGTCATCCACCGACCTCACACAGTGAGCATTGAATGGGGCCAATGTTGAATTTTCTTCAAAATGTGACTTTATGCGTTGTAATTTTACATGTTTACACTAGGCGCATGCCTTGACGGTATGGGAGGTTTTTAATTCTTAGGGACTTCATTCTCTTCGTCATTTCCATAATAATGGTTTTCATTTCCATCATCATCATCATCATATTCATCATGAACCAATTTTTCCATCCATGCCAACAAAGATCAAACCCGATATACCCATCTTTACAACGAAACCTAATGAAGATGCTAATTTCCATGTATTTGTCTGTTTCTTGTGGCATTCTTTGAGATGATTAATAAACCACAATTCTATTAAGTTGATACAACCCAAAAGAATTTTATAGGGTCCAACATGCAAGTGGTTTAATTGTTAATGGGTTAGGGATTATATCAAGTGAAGGGCTTAATGACATCAATTGACCCTACATGGTTACCAGTGAATGAGGCCAACGTTGAAATTTCTTCAAAATGTGCATGTATGCGTCGAAATTTGACATGGTTATACTAGTCACATGTCGCTTGATGGTATGGGAGGGTTTCAATGCTCAAGGATGTATGATGTCCCCACATAATCTTCAAGATCGTCCATGCTTCAAGGGGTTAGGGGTTAGATGGTATAAAGGTTAAGGTCTTAGGTTTAGGCTTAGTGAAATATTTCAATTTGTTTTAAAATATAAATTAATGAATAAAATTTGGATACATTAATTAGCCTAATTGTCTGGATTTACATTGATTTACATATACGATATATTTAATTATATTTTTTAACAATTGCCAATAAATGACCACTAACCATGTTAACTCTTATATAAGTAATCCTAATTTTTTTTGCCAACAATTCATAGAAAAGGTAATTTGTATTGTCGGAAATAATACCGAAGCATTTCATGAAAGCTTAGGCCATAAGAATCAACATTTTAAAAACTGGATTACAAATAATTCTAAAAATTTAGAAGTCTTGGTCATTAACATTATTGTCTGCAACAATGTCATCTAGTTTATCATTGTCAATGTTCTTATGGTCTTTCAAGTATTTAATACTATCATCATCCTCTTCTTGATCTGCATCATCTTCATCATCATTGAAATTTGACTATAGACCATCTATAGTGTTACCAGATGTATAATTTGGATCATCATTTTCTATACCATCCATATTGTTGTCTTCCATAAAATCATTTAACTCTGGATTGTTATCTTCTTGTGCATGAACATAACCATCTTCAACATCATCATGGATGTCAATTTCTTCGATGTTCTCTAATCCATCTCTCTCATTTTGTTGGACATCGTTGTTTTTCTCAATATCCACTAATGCATCGTCAAACACATGCCTTAATCTTGGATCATAATGTATGACAAATATCCATTTCGGGTCCAAAATATCTTCATAGAAAAATGCATGCACATGAACGACATACATATATTAGAAATATCTTATAACACTTTTATTTATTAATAAACACATATATTATCGCAAAAAACTATGAATCGATAGATTAATGATCACTATTGCTTCTTATTTGAGTTAAAGAAATACCT
>ML796730.1:5912-16676 GCA_009831015.1 Picea engelmannii
ATCACTCTATGTCGGGAACATATTGTGACCGTCGGATTTCCTAACTACAAATGCATACTAATGCATACTAAAGAAACACACTAAGAAACACAATTTTACCTAACAACATATTAGACCAAGTATATCTTAACTAACTCCTAAGTGTCTAAATATCCTAACAACATGCGGGGTCCAACAGTAGTACTCGGCCCAATATCTCAAGGCACCAACTAAGGAGGCTAGATCGTTCGCTTAGCCGTACTACCCGGCTACCCAGTTACTAGAGAGTATCTTCCCAAGTGTTGTTCTCGATGGCACTATAGTATTCAGGCGACCAATCGGTTTATCTATAGAGGGTTTCATGAAATCTAGGTCAATCTATATACAAGTGTTTTCTGATGCGCTACCACTCGAAGGGGTACCAACAAGGGTTACAAGGGTGGCCAACAGATGTGCGCTTAAGTACCACTTGTATTTACTAAATGTATTACTCCCCGACCGTGGGTTTATGTGCATAAAAACAAATCTCTATAGCTTTAAGATATCGAAATATGTCTCTACCCTGAAAAAAATTAACCCAAAATTTTCTACCAAGGAAAGTGCTTTGATACCATTTGTAAGGTACCAAGTCTATTATATTATCAGAAAAGAGAAATAATGCAGAGAATAACACTGTAATAGCAACAAAATACGGAAATACTGCAACTATAACAATAGAACAACAAATTATATGGAACCACAACATAAGAATTATACCTTTATTGATAGGAAACAATGTTCGCTTGCATCTTCGAGGGGGAAACCTCCAACATAGACGAGCTCTATTACAATAATTATTCAAGAAAAAACTTCTCATACCCTCTACTCCCATTTATACTAAATCTATCTATCCAAAAGAACATTCTAGAGGAAGATCCTTCTAGAAGCGAAAGCTTCTATTAGGTTGTCTTACATTTGACTTATTCTTCCTTATTTCCAGGCCTTATTAATATTGGCCTTTATTACATGGAAATATATTATTCTACCTACGTGAGGGGTTACAGAGGTTAGGTCCCTAACACAACCACTCAAATTGAATGATTTTTAGACTTGGACGGGCATTTTAGTGTATCTCGGCATGCATTTTTCACCAAGGAAAAATTTACACCAACGCAAAATTTTCCCTCTTTGTCCTATAGGAAAATTTTTGGTCTTTTTTCATAGAAAAGGGTTTTAAGTTTCCAATTGCACAAACAAAGGTATAGACAAATGTACAAATTTTCTAATGATCCCCACATACCTTCCTCTAGCATCAATGAATTTAAAATCCCAACCCCCAAGCAATCCACTTAGATCTCTAACTATTTTATCCCCATTTGACATTGTCTCTTATAGGAGGAGGATGACAGTTTTATTCACAACAATAACCCTTTTCAAGGCTCATTTTTTGAAGGGGATGGTTGAGACTCAATAATTATAGGTTAAATAGATCCTAAGGAACCCTTAATAGGGGCATTGTCCACTCTAAGGACCCCTTCCATTGTCAACTATTTATCAAACATAACCTCATTCATAGATTAGTTTTGAGCGAAATAAGTGGATTTATTGACTCTTCTTGGATCCCTAGTTCCCCTTCCCTGGTTTAGAACTAACCCCCCTTCAATTCCCTCCACTTAGCCATACCTTCAAAATTTCTTGTAGGTAGATTTAGACATTATTATAAAGATGCATTAAAGATCTCTTAAAGATTGTAGATAAACACTAAAGATCACAACAAGCATCACATATAAGAAAAGTATGATTCAAAACGGTATCGGTCTTCTGTTAATTCGTCATAATAGTAGGATATTTACATGACATACATCACAATTACAATTTCCATTAAAAAATTGGGAAGAGTGGAATACAGATCCCACACATTTGTTCTCTCCAAAGATTCCTCCTAATGTCTCTCTGACAAGCCTCTCCTTTCCTATCACTCTGCTGCAACTTTATATATTTATATGTTATTGGCCCTTGGGGACAACCTCGACCCATAGGTAAGTTATAGGTAAGTTAAATAAGATGATCATAATTAACTTTACATGTATTTACAGGTCATTGATTCAATTGTTATAGCTCGTGGTTTTATAAACATGCCTCTGCGATCTTTGTTTGATGATGGGGCACTATGTGTACCTAACGGTTATGAGGACATGTTTATTTCAAAACATCTAAGAGGAGTCATAATGTTGATGATAATTGGACATAGTTGAATGTTTGACGAATGTCCGGGCACCAAGATAAAAAATAACAAAATTTTGATAATTACTTAGTAATTTTCGATGGCACGGTCAATTTTATTTGTACCATCATAGCTCACCATCGGACTTAAACACCATATGTAGTAGTGAGTATAATAAATAAACAAGAAGAAATAGCCTATCCTAGAATAGGATGGAATATTTTGGATTTAGGAAATAATCATGATTAAATAACTTAACACTCTTAAGGCATCCTATGAATAAATAACCCTAAGGAAAATGGTTGTGGAATCACATAAGAATTTCCATATAAGAACATGATAAAACTATAATGTTTAAATAAGGACAATTCCTATCAGTAAGAACATCTTTCTATCTTGTTGTCTTATTCATTCATAATAAAGAGTTACATGACTAACCTTGGTCTACACCTAAGACACAATCACCATCATATTGTCTTTCTTTACACAAGAACAACCCTGCAGCCAATTCGACTTGCATCTACATGACCAACAACCTTTAAAGATTGATTAACCTAATACATTTATAACATGCCTTATTTATAGGCTTTAAATTATGCAAAACCCTAAATCATGGCACCCCAAAATGGTTACAGATCCACGCAAATCATTAGCTACAAATCTTGCGAATCTCGAGATTTTGATACACTCAACTTTAGTCAGCTTACCAGTTAACTACTAGTTTACCTCCAATTGATCTTCGATCAATTACCACTTGACCTTTCGAAGACCTCTTGTTGATTGACCTTTTGACTTACCTGTCGATCACTTCGACCTTCGACTTAACTCGTTGGTCGATCATTCACCTAGTCGATCCACCTTGACTAGACAGTTGGATGACTATTCTATCATTACAAATAATATAAAACCCAAATATATTACATGTTATAATACATAGCGTATAATAATATGTTATATGAATTATAACATATAATATGTTATATTATATAATACATATCACTTATCACATATGTTATATGCATTCTAACATATAACCACCATACAATATACCAAACAATAATGAGATTGTAGCTTGCAACAAAACATAAGGGCATATCCCACAACTCATATCAAAATACGAGGGATTCCACTCTCTTGCAAGAGAGGAGGAGACATAAGAGGATTACTGGAGCTTGCTCGTGGTAGAGGAGCTTGCTCGTGGTAGAGGAGAAGAAAAAGGAGAGGAGTTGGATCCCACCATGATAGAGGAGAGCTCGTGAGATCTATAAAGCGATAAAAAAAGCCAAACCCATGCTCACTTGCAAACAAACACTTGCAACACATTTTAGAGCCTGTGACCATTGCAGAGGAGAGTACCCCACTTACCATTCAGATTTTTCCAAATGATGCATAAAAATGTAAGTGAACCTTGAAATAAATTAAATTTATGATTTATAAAGTAAATGTGGTAAATTCAATTTATAAAATAAATGTGTCATTGAAAAAAAACTGACATTTATTGAACTGTATTAAGTGATAATAATAAATGTGTCATTGAAAATATGTATAAAAATTCACTTCTACATGAGAAAGTAGGATTTATAAGATAAATGTAACATTGAAAAAATTATAGAATTTACTAAAAGGCATAAAAAATTCGACATTTTTTTTTATAAACACTAAAGGCATAAAAAATTCGACATTTTTTTTTATAAACACTAAAGGCATAAAAAATTCGACATTTTTTTTTTATAGACACTAAGCAAGAAAGAATCTATTCCAAAACACTTTTGTGCAGTCTAATTAATCAATCCTCATCGTATCCCTTTCAAGCTTAAGTGGAACCTTTATGACTATGAATCTTTTTTTTTATCCTCTTTTATATATATAGCTTTGACTTTTTGTTTAATGTTGACTTTACACATCTTAATTTGGTTGGTAGGATTTATGCTCATAACCTATAAAGTTAAATTTGTCCCAAGTAATCCAAAAAACAAAAACACTTGGGGTGATTTAATTTGTAAATTTTTGTAACACAGAAGAGGTTGAAATCTAACACCATTCCCTCCATTTTAATTTATCCCACCTCTTAATAATATAAGACACAATTCTACTTAGTTTCATAATTTTAATATTATTCAATGCCTTCTCATTTACAAAAATCCTTCTCACTTACAAAAAATCATAATAATTTTGTTATTTTCATTTTTTTTTTTATTAATTAATGTAAAACTCATATTTTAAATAATATTTAATCTTATTTTCTTTTAATTTGTTTAATAAATTCTATGCATCTTTTAAAAAAAAACTATAAACAACATCATAAAAAATAGTAAAATTAAAATTCTTTTTAAAATATATTATTAAATACATTTATTTATATCTCAATTAAAATATATATTAATTTAAAAAAAAAATTATAAAATATTAATAATAAACATGTGAATAAAATATATCATTACATTTTTAAAATTAAATATCTTTATAAAATAATAATAATAATAATAATAAACATATTATATTATTTATATGTTAATTATAAAAAATTAAACAATTTATAAAAAAAATTATTCAAATTTTATAAAATTAGGCTCAAAAGTACATTTCAACCACAAAGTCATGAAAATATGTACCTTATGCCAATGTGATGTGAGTTCCATATTATTATTTTTAAAAGTATAATTATTATTATTATTATTTTAAGCTAGTTACTTGTATTATTTTTTATAAACAAAAGTTAGAAAAGAAGTTTTGGACACTGGTGTTGAGGCTGTCATGAAAGGAAACCAACCCCACCACCAAATATAAAAGTTCAAAAAAATCATATTGTGATCATTGAAGACTGATATAATTACATAGTTTAGACTAAAATATATTGTTCTAGGCTTATGAATATACCAAAAGAAATATCTTTGAGGTTTGACGGGCCATTCAAAAGCTACATAAATTAAAACATAACATACCATGGAAACTTATTTACTGAGATAATTGTAAGGAAAAACATGTCTTGACGAATATGTCCATTTAGGGACCATCATTGCCTGGAGTAGGTCCTCCTTGATGTGTCGCTGCTTTGGATCTTCTATGCCGAAGTCCAGAAACCAAATTAGACATTTCTCCATCAGCTTTTTTCGAGCCTTTTGTTCATCATTGTCCCGACGAAGATCCTTGATTATTTTTCACTGTGCTTCAATGAACACATAGAGTGGGGGGGAGAGAGAACTAGAGGCACCATCAAGGATGGGGACATGGGTGGTAGTGATGGAGGGTGGCACTAGACTGGAGTTTGGCTTGACATTGTCTGTCTCGACGAAAGGGGGATTGGTTCGATTTTCCATCGTAGAGTGGAAACAAAAAACACAACAGGGGCGATGGGCTTGAGGATTTCGACCTCCAAGGCTAGAGCGAGAACCACTAGCTCGTTTCGACCTGGATCGCTCCTTCGGCATGAGAGCAAACTAGGAATGGCAATGACAGAATTTGGAAATGATGAACAATAAGTGCTAAACCAGAGAGATAAACTTGTGACGAGGGGAGATCAAAATGAAAGTCAGAAATGACCAAAGTGCACTCAGAGAGGGAGAGGATGAAAGCATTAAAACATTCTTAATTAGGATGTAGGCCATGAGGTATTGAAGGATCTAGAGACCCACCAGATTCACACGAGAAAAATTCATTGTGAGAGTTAGATGCAGGAATGTCTGAAGGAGATGACAAGTAAAAAATTAATGAGTTTCATCGAGCCATCAAACAAGGCGATCAGGAGGGTTTCGTGACATTGCAAGCTTCTCATAGCAGAAAAATCTTGTGACACCCTATCCGAGAATCTTTTTTAAAAATTTATTTATAAATAAAATATTATTAAACAAATAAATATTAGTAATTACTTAAAAGTACTTTGAAATTGGTTAATAATTTCATTACAAGAGGATATATGTACTTTTGTATTTTTTAAAAATTATATAATATAATAATAATCTATTTTTAAAGTCACTGCCAAGCCAGCACACCAAATTGGTGTATGAGACCCCCTTGTTTGTGGGACAAGGGACCCCCCTCCACCCAACGATTTGACTGGTAAAATCTATGAAGATATACATACCCTACCCCCCTATGGATTTGAACCTGTAACCTCTTAAGAGGAAACACATGTTCTTAACCATTAGGCCCACTTAAACTGTATTATATATATATATATATATATTAAATAAAATTATTCATCTAAAATACTATTACATTACATTTGATTATTAATATTATTATTCATTTAAAATTCTCTAATATAAATTTTTGTATTATGTAATTACTTAATTTTGTAAAAAGCGAAAATAAAATTCCTATAACAAATTACTTTGAATATTTTTAATTACATAAAACTACTTCAAAGTTACCAACTCATCACTTCAATAATATAGAAAAAATGAAATGATGAGATAGGAAAAGAAAATCACTAGAATATTGCTTTCATGATTAATAAAACGTACTATAAAGTTACAAACCCACTTCTACGTAATATAAGACAGCCCACTCATGGCTTTTATCGCTTTTATATATAATGATAAGATATAAACTCATCACTTCAATAATATAGAAAAAATGAAATGATGAGATAGGAAAAGAAAAGCACTAGAATATTGCTTTCATGATTAATAAAACGTACTATAAAGTTACAAACCCACTTCTACGTAATGATAAGACAGCCCACTCATGGCTTTTCTCGCTTTTATATATAATGATAAGATATAAAAAGAAAAAAATAATATAAATATTGCGTTGAAGATTCTTGATTAGAAAATAAAATGTACTGCAAAGTGATCAACCCACTTTTCTATGCAATAGAAAAAACAAAACCATTAAAAATTCATTATTATAAAATATAAAAATAGTATGTTATTTAAAAGTGTTAAAAAAAATAAAAAATTGTTTAGTTGTTTTATAAAATGGTTTTTTGGTTGGAATTATATGATATAAATTTACAAGAATCATTATTTTTGATTGTTTAAAATTCATTTTTGAATGTAGAAATGGATTCAATATGCTGAAAAACTCTTGAGATATTCGCACTATACTTACATAATCACTCAAATCTACTATTCTCACAAATTTCGGGTAAATGTCCCCTAAAAAATTGTCATTTCTTAGAAAGTTTAGCCAATGAAAAAATAAAAATAAAAAGCCTTTTCATATCTATCCAAATTCGAATTGAAATATTTTGAAATTTTAACTTAATTCAATTGTATTCAATTTTAATATTTTAAAACTAAACCATAATAATTATTAACTATTTTAAAATTACAAACAAAGTAGTAGAGATAAATGTTTATATATTCAAATTCAAATTTTATTATAAAAGTAGTTTTTAAGTTGAACGTTGTTGTAATAAGGTTGTATGAGAATGTTATTGTTAAGTTTAAGTTTAGGAAAATTCACTATTGATTATTTAACAAATTAAGTCAAATATTGGAGTCAAACAAAGTTGTTCCTTGTCCCCTACTCTTTTTGGCATATATATTGACAAGTTAGAAGATTATTTGGAAGTAGGTTGTGTTGGCCCAACTCTCACTAGTATAGTCATCATTCTTCTTCTTTGAGTTGATGATATTCTTCTTATGGCTAATGATATGATTCTTAGGATTTGCTCCAATACGGGTATGACAATTAAAATAACCAAATTCATGATATTTAAAACCAATAAAACCACCTACCATACTTTAGTGTATGACAACAACACCTTGGAGGAAGTTCTTTGGTACAAATACCTTGAAATCCATATAGTGCCTTCATATAAATACCTCAGAATCGATATTCATCGTATTATAACATTGATAAAAGAATAAATGGAGGGTGAAAAGCTTATTGTGAGCTTGAAAACAATTGTAAATCAACGGATATTTGGACGTGGGACAAGAAAACTCCTCTTTGAGACTCTGGTTACTCTTGTTATTCTATATGGATGTAAAGTTTGGGGACGCACACCTATAGAGAATCATGGAGAAAGATAGAAAAGATCCAAAATAATTTTATAACCTATAATCTCAAAATTAAAGGAAATACACCCTATCTGAGAGCACAACTATGATCATACACCTATTGTATAATAACAAGGAAGAAAAGAGGCTTGATAAAGTTGCTTCAAACACCAACCAAAAATAAGGATAATATTAAGAATAATATTACATCAAAATTTACGGAGAAAATGTGTAGTGATGAAGATTTAGAGGGAAAAATAAAATTAGGATATTATGAGGAGGTAATCAACCCTAATCTAGAAGATAAAAAATATCTCTTTGTTTTAAAAAGTGTAAAGAAAAAAACAAACATTGCCAAAATAAGAACAAATTCTCATGAGTAAAGAGTTTGTCACCTTTGTCATACTACTAATCTTCCTAACCTTTTAAATCAACAAATCTATGGTGATCTTAGAACATTTCTCTTAATGGTTTTAAAGCACACAAATAAAATTCTAAAAAATTCCAAGTAATCCCTTACCTTTTAAAGATCCTATAGACTAATTTGTTCTCATTGAACATTAATCTTCTTCTTCATCATCATAAAATGTAAGGTGGCTATTTGATAATTTTATAGTTTTAAAAGCAAAATAAAAATTAAATATATATTTTTTAGAATTTTAGACTATTATATAAAATAAGATTATTTTAATTATGAATTTTGTCATCAATACATTTTGTAAAATTGTTTTTTGTTATTTTTTAATAGTTTAATAAAAAATTAATATTTTAATATCATACTTTTTTAAATATTAGGTGATTTTTACCATAATAAAAGTAATGTTAAGAAGATTGATATCCTTTATGTTAATTATTTTTTTATATTTAGGTTTCTAACCATAATTTTTATATGGATGGATTGCAATACAACTTCTTTAAGGATGATTGGATAGGGTGTATTGTTATTAATTTTAAAATTATAAATTATAAAATAATTCTTTATTTTTTTTCAATTTTTTTAAAAGATTTTGCAACCCCAAACTTCACATCCATATAAAATAACTAAAATAAAAATGTGTCAAATAAAGATTTTTTTTTCTAACTTGTTTTCCATTATATTTTTATCAAAATCAAACTATACTTTCTATTATCTATAATATTTTTATTAATACTACAATACTAATTAAACTTATAATAAAAGTCAATTAATCTCCTCTAAATAATAATTAATATTCTAATATAACTTAATAATACTTTATTTTATAATATTATATCTACTAAAATAAAATAAATTTAAAAAATTAATTAAAATAAATATTATAATTTTAATATTTTATTATTGTTAACTATACTATATTTAAATTATTTACAAATTTTGATACACAAATTCTAACTTAAATACCATATAATGACACACATAGAATTCATTGTCCATAAACTTTGTTAGTGTTCTTTTTTAATTATTTTTTTCCTTTGTACGGCTTATCTATTTATAAATAATTAATCATGTATTAATACACTATTTGCGTTTACAAATCTATCCTCAATAAATAAATATAATTAATCAAAATGTAGCATTATTGTGCATGCTCACAACGAATAACATTTGAAATGCATGCATAAGGAAATAAACTTTTAATCAAAGTTAATCTCCATCAACATATCCATTTAACTTCAATTTATTTAATTAACTAGACACATTTATTTAAATTCAATTTATTTAATTAATTAAATTTAAAATATAATATCTTATTACATATATTTTAAGAAATCAACTTTGTAGTAATATAATTTTTCTCGTTTTGTTTTAATATAAATTTTAATTTAGTTAATTAAACTATTTTTTAATAATATAAATTTAAAAATAAAATGAATATTATTAAAATTAAAATTAATGAATTTAATTTTTAAATTAATTAAAAAAAATAAAATTATTTAATTTATATATATTTATATTTGTTAGTCTTTGTATGATTGATGCTAATGACTTATAAAGTAAAATTGCTCCCAACTAGCCAAATTTAATTTGTAAATTTTAAATTTTTGTAATATAAAGGAGGTTGAAGTTAAACACTTTTCCCTTTTAATTTATCATATTTCTTAATAATAATATGATGATGATGATGATGATGATGATGATGTTAACTTATCATATTTCTTGATGATGATGATGATGATGATGATGTTAACTTATCATATTTCTTGATGATGATGATGATGATGATGATGATGAGCATCCACTAACACCGAATTGGTTTATCGGACCTTAAAAGGGTAAGTGTGATGATGATGATGATGATGATGAGCATCCACTAACACCGAATTGGTTTATCGGACCTTAAAAGGGTAAGTGATTACTTGCGATTCTTTAGAATTTTGTTTCTGTGCTCGAAAAGTATTAAGATAAGCTTTCCAAGATCACCATACTTTTGTTGAGCTAGGAAGGTTGGTAGTGTGACAAATATTTTGAAAATGAGATCTAATATGGGTATAGGTTGGATAATCTAAGAGAAAATGTTTTTCATCTTCAACCTTCTTAGTGTCACAAAGGTGACACACTCTTTCATCCCATGGCGTTTTAGGAATTGACCAACGCCCAGTTTCACTATGGAGCTCGTGAGAATTTGTTCTTATCTTAGCAATGCTTATTTTTTT
>ML796730.1:41161-78984 GCA_009831015.1 Picea engelmannii
TGTGATAGAATGTTGAGGCCTTGTGCCACTATAATTTCTGGGATTGAGGGCTTATCCTGGAAGATGGAATTGTTCTTGGCCAACCAAGCACCCCAACTGAGGATTAACATGGGTGCCTTGAAACTACGATTTGAGGCCTTGGAATCCCACTCTCGCCATGCTTCTTGTAATGACAAACCCTGCAAGAAGCATTCTTGGCCCAATTTTTTGGAGAACTTTTGCTAGATTATTTTAACAAAATGACATATTATAAAGATGTGTGTCATGGATTCCTCATCATATTTATGCATAGAGCACCACCACGGGCCCTCCAATTGCCTACATTCCATCTTGTCCCACGTGGGTACTTTTTGTACAATCAAGCACCACATAAAAATGCAGGCTTGAAGGGGGAATCTAATATTCCATGAACCTCTCCACCACCAAGATGGATCCCTTTGTTGGATATCTATGTTGAGATGAATGTACCCCAATTTTGGAGTGTATGTGTCATATGGGGCATGTTTCCAGACCAGTTTATCTTCCCTATCTGTTATCTGAATATGGGAGACTTTGAGTGCTTTGATATAATTGGCCCATTGATCAGAGAAAGCCTCCCCCAACCCCATCTAAGTGGAATCCTTCCACTCTTGGCTCCAAATCGTAGTGTGCCCCAGATCCACTATCTGATTTATAAAAAAATAGCCTTGTGTGTGCAACTGTTGGGTCAAGGATAAGGGGAGAAGATAATTGTCCCCACTACCTGACCATGGTCTGTTCCAATATGCAACTTTGTTCTGTTTTCTATTCTCCATGCTAGTCCCTCCCCAACAACATGAAATGATTTTTTCTAAGAACAATTTTTTTTTTTACTTTTACATTTTTCTCAAAATCAAACTATATTGTTTATTATCTATTAATTCTTGTATCAATATTACAATATTAATTCAATCGTATGATAAAGTTCAACTAATTTCCTCTAAATAGTTATTGCCATACTTAAAATTAAGATAACTAATATTCTAATATAACTTAACAATACTTTATGTTATAATATAAACTATTATATCTACTTAATTTTAATGGATGGTGGGAATTTTATTATGGACTTAAAAATAATTGTGAATTAGCATACCTTTGGCTATGGGTTAAGAAAAAGCTTCTCTTTGAGATTCTTGTCACTCCTATTATCTTATATGGATGTGAAGTTTGAGGATGTAGTATCCCTAGAGAATCCTGTAGAAAGATAGAATAGATCCAAAATAATTTTATAACTTAAAATATCAAAATTAAGGGCAATACACCCTATCCTATCCTCCTCATCGAAGCGATCCTTTCCCCCATTGAGAGCATAACTATGATTAGGTACTTAATGTACAAGAAGAAGCTAAACAACATGGATAACAAGAGGCTCCCCAAAATTGCTTCAAACTCTATCCAAAATCACCAACTCAAGCAAGGATGGCATAATGATGCCAAGTCTTGGTTAAATCATTGGGGGATAAAAGAAGAAGTTATTATGCATAACAACAATGATATTAAAAATATTGTGCAAGATAAATTTAAGGAGAATATATGGTGCCATAAAGAATTAGAGGATAAAAGAAAATTAAGATATTATAAGGAGGTGGTTAACCCTAACCTTGAATATCAAAAGTATCTCTCTCTTTTGACAAGCGTAAAAAAGAAAATCAAAATTGTTAAAATAAGAACTAATTATGATGAGTTACATTGGGAAATCCCCAAAACAATATGGAAAGAAAGAATATGTCACCTTTATGACACCAAGAGGGTTGAAGATGAAAAACACTTTCTCCTATAATGTCGTTCCTATATCCATATTAGATCCCATTTTCAAAATATTTGTCACAATACCGACCTTCCTAAACTTCTAAGTCATCAAAACTTTTTTGAACTTGGAATTCTTTTCTTAATGCTTTTCAAACATCGAAATAACATTTTAAATAAATCCAAATAATCTCTTACTTTTCTTAAGGCCCATAGAACAATTTTGGTTTGAGTGGAGGTTAAACGTTATCATTATCATCATAATTAAAATAATTTTACTTTTCTTAAGGTCCATAGACCAATTTTAGTTTAAGTGAGCTTTAACCATTATCATTATCATCATAATTAAAATAATTTTAAAATCAATATTATTATTATTATTATTTCAATATTTTATTATTATTAACTAAAATATATTTAAATTATTTACACATTTTAATACACAAATTCTCACTTCAACACAATATAATATAATGACACTATTAAATACAATATAATATAATGACACAATTAAATACAATAAGACAAATAGAATTTGTTTTCCATAAGAAAAACTTTCATAGTGTTATTATTTAATTATATTTTTCTTTATATAGCTTATTTATTTATAAATAATTAATTATATATTTATTGTGCATCAACTTTGTTTATTTTTAAACAATTAATTATATATTTATTGTCCATCAATTTTTTTTAATATTATTTAACTTTTTTTTGTCTTTATATAATGTATATATTTATAAATAATTAATCATATATTTATACAATATTTACATTTACAAATCTATCCAAATATATAGATATAATTAATCAAAATATAATATTATCGGTCATGCAATAAACTTTTAATATTATTGGGCATGCAATAAACTTTTAATCAAAATGCTAATTTTCACCAACATATTTATTTAACTTCAACTTATTTAATTAAT
This sequence comes from Picea engelmannii, assembly GCA_009831015.1. Taxonomy (NCBI): domain Eukaryota; kingdom Viridiplantae; phylum Streptophyta; class Pinopsida; order Pinales; family Pinaceae; genus Picea; species Picea engelmannii. The sequence continues at coordinate 43,861 of ML796730.1, forward strand.
TTAATTAATTAATTTATATTAAATTTAAAACATTATATTTTATTACATATATTTTAAGAAATTTATAGTAATACAATTTATTTTATTTTGTTTTAATATAAATTTAATAAATCTTAATTTAATTCATTAAACTAATTTTTCAATATTATAAATTTAAAAATAAAATAAATATTATTAAAATTGAGATTAATGAATTTGATTTTTAAATTAATAATTTTTTTTGTAATTATTATAATATAAAAATAGAAAAAAACATTATTTTCTTTTAATTTACTTTATCTTCAATAATATAAAACAAAACTTTATCGAGTTTCATAATTTCAAAATGTTTTTTCACTTACAAAAATCATAATATTGGTACTTTTATTAATACTATGTTCAAATATAAAAATATCATAATACATTTAAGATGAGATACTAAGAAAAAAATATATTTTATAATTACTTGAGTGAATTCAAATTTTATTATAATTTAATTTTAATAAATATAATATTATTATTTTTTAAATAATAAATAAAAAAACAAAATAACTCAATATCATTATAATAACTAAAATAAATTATTCTTATTTCTTTAAATTCAAACTCAAATTTCATTTTATTTAAATTTTCATAAAATTTAATTGTATTAAATTTGTAATAATAAAATTAAAAAAAATTAATAATTAAAAAATATTATAACAAATATTAAAATAAAATGCACATAGCTACATAAAATTTAATTGTATAATCATAAAGTAAATTTGAAAGAGATTTGATCCAACTGTAAAAATAAAATATAATTCCATTAAATTTTTAATCATAAAACTAAATTTTAAAGAGATTTCAAAAAAGCAAGAAGTTTTTCACTCAGTAATAAGGACACCTACTAGCCGGGATCTTTCTCAAAGAATTGAAGGACACTCTTGTGAGTCGGAGGAGATGCCTCTGGCATCCTCACCGTTAAAAACGTCTATGCGACCCTCCTTCAACCATTGGCCATTGATGCAGATATCTCGTGGCTTCAAAAGATTTGGAAGTGGTCGATACCACTTAAGCTTCAATTTTTTATTTGGCTCTGCGTAAAGGATAAAGCTCTCACTTGGGAGGCGCTCCGTAAGAGAGGCTGGCAGGGGCTCGGGATTTGCCCCCTTTGCAATCGAGCCTCAGAAGATATCCATCACCTTCTGATCCACTGTGATTTCACAACTTTTATCTGGAATCTTTTAATTCAACATTACTCTCTTTCGCTTGCCTGGAAGGGCGACTCCATTACAGATTGCTTCTCATCTTGGCTCTCGGATAAATTGGCTCCGCATCCCTTGGCTGCCCATGTTTGCTGGCAGACCTGGAAAGAACGTAACTAGGTGATATTTGAGGGACGACCTCCCTCCTATCATGCGGTTCTTCACAGAATCTTGTCCTCCTTCCATTGGCAACCAACCTCTGTAAAGGCCATCCAAATCAAAGCATGTGAGTATTCGTTGGCGGAAGGCTCCACTTTAGTTTGTTTTGACGGCGCTGCACAATCAAACGGATTTTTTTGTGGGGCTGGAGGCACCTTCAAATCTCATCCGTCAAGGATCACAAAATGGTTCTTAAACTGTGGTGCGGGATCAAATACCAAAGCCGAACTCATGGGCTTGTGGGCTTCTCTCACCCTTGCTTCTTGTTGGTCCTTAAACCACTTACTTGTTCTAGGAGACTCGAGAGTAATAATTGATTGGATTAATCATAAGTGCAATCTCCATTCAGTCCACATTGAAGGCTGGAAGCAAAAAACGATGGAACTGTCCAATATCTTCACCGACGTAAACTTCCATCATATTCCCAGATCCCATAATACAGAGGCGGACGCTCTCTCAAAGAGGGCTCTAAGCGAAGTGGTTGGGAGGCTCTCGGTCTATCATTGTGATAAAGGAATAGAGAGCCCTATCACCTTTTATAATATCTTCGAATTATAATGCCCATTTCAAGTATTATGTTGACAACATAGTAAGTTTTACTTGATTCTTCTTCAAAGATTCCTCTAGCTAGAGTGGTCATTACTTGTTCTCCTCCTTGAAGCCATTTGGATATTGTATGTAATGGTCCTTTCTTGGCCAACACTGAACATGCTTATTTCAGCTTGATGCAAAATTTGTAAACAAATTTATACCCTATATAAATTTGAGAAAAAATTTTCTTGGAAAAAAAAAAAGGACACCTACCACTATACAATTTCTGATTATTTTGAAATTGGGGGGCATTAATAGAAAAACTTTATTATAAAGTTTTTCTATTAATACCCCTCACCCACATATGGGTGGGGGGCATTAATAGACAAACTTTATAATAAAGTTTTTCTATTAATACCCCCACCCACATATAAAATTTAATTCTATTAAATTTTTAATCATAAAACTAAATTCTAAAAAAATTAAAAAAGCAAGAAGTTTTTCACTCAACAAGTTTTTCACTCAGCAATAAGGACACCTAACACTATACAATCTCTGATTATTTTGAAATTGAAATGTTATCCTATTTTATTTCTTTAAAAACTAAACCACAATCATCATAGCAATATTTACTTTAAATTCTTTAAAAACTAAACCACAATCATAGCAATATTTATTGAGTATTTTGGAGGAGTAACAGTCTCATTGAAATTTTATAATTTAAGTGTATTAAATTTGTAATAATTTACAACTAAACCACAATCATAACAAGTTCATTAAATATTTTGGAGTCTAAGGTGATTTCATTATAACACAAAATGTAATTTGAGTTATTATGCACGAAGGCGGTTGCTGGATAATTTACATCGATTGGGAAGAAAAAGGAAAGTTAAATATGACTTTTGAGGATGGTGATTTGAACAGTGATATGACAGCAACTCGTTAATTTTTTTTGGTAATGAAGATGTAAATCCTTTAATAAAACAGGTAATAAAGTACAGTGAAAAGTAATGAACTACAAGCTGAAACACATTCTTCAATCTCATAAGTCCACTTATTCATATAACTGTTTATATATTTTTTGAAAACTATAAAATATCACAAAGAAAAGAGAGCCCCATCAAACCGAATCCAATCGGCTGTTAAGTTGGATTCATGGCAACAAGTGGATGGAACTCTGGACATGAAGGAGCCATGGGCAGATATCTCTATATTCATATTCATCAATCTAAACCTGTACTGCTATCAAACTGTCATAATTATAACACTATTCCATTTATTTATAGAATTTTATTTCTTCGTTCGCAGTCCAGTCCTGTCCTCCTCCATTGCTTGACTCAGTGGATCCTGTTACCAAAACCATAGACACTTTCCAGGTGAAGATATGAATCCACAATATGAAAACGAGAAAGCAAACATTATTCACTAATAAAACATGAGAGATTTGATGGAAAGAATCAGTACGCGTTACAGTTCACGGAAGCGCTGATGGGAAAGCTAACGCTTACGCCACAGAGGCCGGGTATCTTGCCGGCCTTGCCAGAATTGTACTTGTAAGAAGCAGCTGCAGATTTAATGCACTTGCAGGCTGCTTGCCTGTCCGGAGTAGTCTTGGCGGCCGCGTTGAGAGCCTTAACGCCGTTGCAGCACGCCGCCGTGGGGTTAGCAGCGCTCCCCGCGACATAGGAAAGACAAGGGACCAGATCAGAGATCACCGTCGAGCAGGAGAGGGCAGCTTCTGCACCGCGCATCGCTGCCGCCTGCACTGCCAACGCGAACAGTAGAACCTTCCATATTGTGCTCGTCCTCATCGTTACCAGGCCTCTCTGCTAAACTCTAAAACCCTAAATATCAAAGGAGACTCTAAAACCCTAAATATCGAAGGAGTTGGGACAATGCTGTTCCAGGGTGCAGGGTACCCATATAAATAGAGATTTAGTGCATGAAATGGGGATTAGTGGGCGACGGCGCTCCCAAGAGAGTCGAAAAAGTGAGATTCTGATGGATGGAAAAATAGAAAAACAGGCGGAAGAATCTTTCTTTTCGCGATTGGACGCAAAAGAAATCTTGGATATACATAGTTCCAGGCCTTTTCCGAATACCTTTGAAATAATGGGATGCATTGTACATTGAATTGATTGGAATATGGGCTTTCTGTCACATAAAAGAAGAACGAGATGATCGTTACATCAACCCGTGAATTAATTTGTACTGCCAATTTCATTGTCATGGGGTCACGGGTGGTGCAAGAATGTCTAAATGTTGTACATGGCCATTATTAAACCCATTAACGAAATGGCATCTTCCATGCAAATTTTAGTTATTAAACCTAATACAGAAATGGCATCTCCCCTGCAAACTGGTAATGCAGATTAGGGCAATAAACCTAATATAGAAATGGCATCTCCCATGCAAACTGGTAATGCAGATTAGGGCAATAAACCTAATATAGAAATGGCATCTCCCATGCAAACTGGTAATGCAGATTAGGGCAATTCAGTATTAAATAAGGTTTGTTGGGTTAGTCATGGAGCCTCATAACTTGTTTGTTTGTTAGCAGGTCTAAATGTTGTGGATGAACATTAATAAACCCAATACAGAAATGACATGTCCAATGCAAATTTTGGTGTCTTTCATCTAACAAAGTAATGCAGAATAGGGTAATTCATTAAAGAGGCTTTGTTGGTTAATAATGGAGTTTGGTGGAGATGAATAGATATCTATGTTTTCATTTAATAGACATTTATTAAAAATTGAATTTATTTAATATATTTTTATTAATATATGTATATGTTTATTTTAATTTTAGATTTATTAAAAAATAAAAAAACAAAAAGAATATATAAAAAAGTTTAAGTACATTAAAAATTTTTGTAAGTATTAATATGTAAAAAAACATGTTATAATTGTTTAATCATATTTTACTGAGTTCCAAAGAAAACATGATCTCCAATTAAATAACTAAAAAATCACACTTTAAGTTTGAAAGAAAATGTATACACTTTCATTGAACTCACTTAAAAAAAACTTCACTACAACAAACAAATATTGAGGATAATGATGTATTTACCACCTAAAAAAACTTCACTACAACAAACAAAAATATTGAGAATATTGATGTACTTACTACCAGAAAAATTTCACTACTACTATTGAAAGTAGTGATGTACACATTCATATAAATGTTAAAATTGCATATGTACTTTTATGGGTATATATAAATAAAATGCAGTACAAAGATTTGTTTTTTGTTTAGATTTTTTTTTTGGATTAAGTGAAGGGAGTTCTCACTTAATAGTTTATAAGGCACAATACTTGCTAAGGTTTTGCAAATGGAGTAGCAAGCTAAGTGGGCTTGATTGTGGGGAAAACTCCATAGTTAAGTGTGCATTGAGTTAGAGGAGTCTTGGTATGGCTGATCGCTTGGGAAATCCTAGTTATCGGGTGCAAAAGTGATGATTGATGCTATGTGATTGATTTCGTTGGTTTCAATCCCACTTCTTCACGCTTGTGAGCATCACCCGATGCAATGAGTGATAAGTGGACTATTCAAATAATGAGAATTATTAGTCAATTGTGACTAATACTCATGGATATGGGTCATATATTAATCACTTACTCTACGAAGTTAATCCCCAAAATGATATCTAATATCTAGTATATTGCATTGCGGAAGCCCCTCAATACTTAAACATTCAATGACATTGATTGTCATTCATACTTTTATTTGCTTCCATTTCTCATTTCTTCATCACTAGAAGGGATTGTTGTACTTATGTTATTTGCAATATTTTGTTGACTAGTTAGATTTTGTTAAGCCTCTTCATCATTGTTGATCTAAAACATTGTTTTACAGTCTTTAAATCAACCTCACGAGGATAAATCCCCCTGCATTTTTAAAGAGGTGGTACTCCTTTATTTCAAATAACATATAAGAACAAACAAGATGCCTGAGAAAGGACTAGGCTTGTTCTCGAAATAAATATTCACATGCAAAGAATACCTAAGAAAGGACCATATATCTTGTAAAAAGTAAATATTTACAATATATTATAATATTATAAACCAAAAGCATGTGCATTAAAATAAGACGACATTTCCATCACAACATTTATCAAAGTAGAACACAATATTCAAAGAAAGGAAAAAAAAGTATAGACCACATATGGAAAATAAATTTAAATGATAATTTCATTAAACAAAAATAAGATTATGATAGACATAGATATGAAATATCATGCTTAAACTCAAAGTCTTGAGATAACAATAATCTTATGTCCCAAATTAGTTCTTTGAGAACCTCAAAAAATAATATACATCTTTAAATAAATCAAGAGTATTGTCATGGAATACAACATAAAGATTGGCCCAAATGGCACAACAACCCGTCCCGAATATGGAAATTAGCGACAATTGCATTTGTGCCCAACATCTATCTGGTAGGTGGTGGAAAAGTCAGTATCTTTCTCATAGAGGTGGGGCCATCAGAAGGTCTCATGGATGCAAGAATCTAGCACTGTGGTGAGTGCCGTGACTGGAGGTTAGCTGAGTGATCCGAAATTGGATCCAGAAGCCTGACAGGGTTTGAAAAATGCTCAAAAATGAAAGTGCTCGAAATGAAATGAAAACAGCGCCATTGTGTCCGTCTCGTCTTCCTGATTCTGGCAGTATATTTACTTTGTCAAACGGGCTATGTATGAGAAAGATATTGCGTTCTGTCCGAAAAGCCAAACAGGTAAAAAAAGGGATGACTGTATAGTCTGTACAGTCCACGTGGCATGCTGACTGTGCAGACCGTACGGTTCATACAGGCTAACGTGGCAGCCTCGGGTGACGACACGTGTTAGGCATATTTGGACGTACGGGCAGACAGTTGGACCAATCTAGGGGTGACACGTGTCACCATTGTAAAGGTGACACATGGCACGGATGATGTCAGCAGCTGACGTGGCAGAGTTGACAGGGCAGTGAAGTGGAAGTATGACAACTGACATGTGGTAGGCATGTGGACCAATCGACAATCGACACGTGGCGTATTTTGGTTGGTTGTTGAGGTGCCACGTGGCCCAGTCATGGGATGCCACGTGCCACCCCGTGATTGGTTCGTCGGTTTTTATAAAATTTGTTGGAGTGCACGGGGGTTGAACCCCCAATCTATCGATCGGGCAATGGACTAGCAGGACCAGGCTAACCGCCCGGCCCGTAGGTGTTACTTGTTAACTATATGTAAAACAATTTATTTGAATTTAAATGAATGTATAGTCGGCGGGGGAATGGGTCGGGGCTTAGCCCCAACCCACGGTTCGACACATTACACATGACCATACCACTTGCGCGGGGATGTATGGATAGGACCAGCCCCTGGATCTCGGGTGTATCCCACAGGATCGGGGCCTATCCACAAAAAGGGTGCGAAGGTTCAGTTAAATGCTGAGGTCCTATGTATAAGCCAAGGAACCAGGAGTTAGCGCGAAAGGGGGGCCCAGCGCACAACCCTTTGGGTTGGCGCTCGACCACATGGCCCCATATGACCCTGCCAAGGGGGCACGCCCCGGATGAAGGGGGATTATGCCCAATAATTTTTATACAGTGGGTTTTTTTATTAAGTTTTGGATTTTATTTGATTTCCAAGCCTGATATTATTGGATTTTCTCCATTTTTTGGGAGATATTGGGCATTTTTGGAGCCCAAATTTGGGAGGAAGTTGGAGATGAGAAACCAACTTCAAATCTATATAAACCAGGCCTGTTTGAGGCCATAAGGAAGCAGTCAGAGCAGAGTTATGCTGAAGAGAAGCCAAGCCAAAGCCATTTTTATGCAGGGAAGATATTGAGGAGCAGACGTTGTCGGGCCATTTCTGGGAGCTCCGGACGTCCGTTTTGCGTGCTGTTTTCTTTGCAGGGTTCTTGAGATCTGGAAAAACATGACCAGATCAATCTTGTAGCCAATTGGCATTGCATCGATGTAATTTTGAGCTCTTGAACAGAAATAAAGAAGCCTCCCTCACAGAGACAAAGGCTCGGAGACGTAGGCAAAGTTATGTCGAACTCCGTTATCAATCTACGTGTTATGGTTTGTTGTCTATTATTTCATTTCATATCTGCAAATGTGTACATGGCTGTCATAATTCCTCTTCTTTCCTCATTCTTTCACTAAGTTTCTCAAATGGTTAATTAACGCATGCAAAATTAAAACTCAACCATAAGTCATTAAAAGATCCTACGGATCACTGAGGCAATCAGTGAACCATTTGGTACTTCCTATCTTATACTTGATGTTGAAGTGGAACTTCTGCAAGCACGTGGGCCACTTATGATGGTGGTCATTCTACATTTTTCCTTGTGTCTACATGAACTGCAATGACTTATGATCGGTGTGGGTGATTGTTTCCTTCCTGAGAATGTAATTCCTCCATTGGTGACAGGCTTGCACAAGGAGTACATTTCTTTATCATAAATACGGTACTTATGGACAACATCTGATAGTGTCTCGCTATAATAGGCCACGGGGTGGTCATGCTGAGTGAGAACTGCGCCCACAACATAGTCTGAAGCATCTGTCTCGATCTCATAGGGTTGTTGTAGGTCAAGTAATGAAAACAATGGGGCTGAGCACAAGCATTACTTTAAATCATTGAATTTTTATTGTTGGGACATGCTCGACACAAAAGTTTCCTTACCACCACCCTTGGTTACTTGGCTGAGGGCCCATGCAATATGGGAGAATCCAAACACGAACTTGCGATATAAATTAGAAAGGCCTAAGAAGCTCTAAAGATCAGTGAGCATGGTTGGGACTGATCGGTCACATATGACTTGGATCTTGTTTGGATCCAGATGCACACCAAGCTCATCAACAATGTGTCCTAGGTACTGGACCCTGTCCATGCCGAAAGATCATTTTTCCAAGTTGGCATATAGCTTGTGTTGCCACAGAGTGTGTAGAACCTATTGAATATATTGCAAGTGCTCTAACCAAGTATTGCTATAGATGAGGATGAAATCCAGATACACCACTACAAAATAATTGTTGAAAGGACACAATATATCATCCATAATCCTCATAAAATTTGTTGGGGTGATTTTCAAACCAAAGGGCGTGACTAGCCTTTCAAAAAGACTTTACTTTGACTTAAGGGAAGTATTTCATACATCTACTTGCTCTATTGGGACCTTATGGTAGCCAAACTTCAGATAAATCTTACTAAAGTATTTCCCCCCCTTGAGTTGATCAAGGAGATCGTCAACTCATGGAATCGGGTACTGGTTCTTGAATTTGATTTTATTTAGGGCCCAATAATTAATGCATAGTCGCTAGGTCCCATATTTCTTCTTCACCAGCATGATTGGGCTTCCACAAGGTGATGAGTTGGGTCGGATGTGCCCCTTGTGGAGTAGTTCTTAGATCTGACTCTTGATCTCCTCATTTTCTAACAAAGAGAGTCGATATACTTTCCCATTGGGTAGTGGTGCATCGGGGGTCAGATCGATGGAATTATTGACTTGTCAGTGCAGAGGTACCCTAGGAGGAGAGGAGAATATATCTTTGTATTCTTCCATGTCCTTATCCACTTGCTTCTACTACATGGAGAGGTCGGCTGCAGAGGCCCTAGATGTGGATGCAATCTTTCACTCACTCTGAGAGTGAATCACAAAGAAGACAAACTTCCTGCTCTCAGAGATGACCTTCTCGCATTGCTTGGAAGAGATCAAGGAAATGGCAATAGGTGGGACTACCTCAGGTATCTTGTGCAACTTATTTTTCAAACTAATAATAACACTACAAGGCCTAGACTCATATACAACATGATGTTTCCATAATAAGGTTGGCCCAAAAGAACATCACAAACTTCAAGGGGATACAAATCACACAATACCTCATCTTTGAAGGGCTTGATGTCGTATGACAAGCGACATTGTTGGCTGACGCAAAGATCACTTCCTTGGTAGAGCCATCCGATGATGTATGGCTACGGGTGCAGTGTTGTCGACAGGGATAGTCGCTTGATGAACTCCGCTGAGACGATTTTCTTCTGGATACCACTATCAATGATGAAGTGCATCAAGGTTCATTTCACCCACATCTATGAATGAAAGAGGCCCTCACCTTCCTCTAGCTCATCAGGTTCACTGGGATGGATCTTGGTGGTAGCAACTATGGCACTGGGTTTCACGTGAATGATCTGTCTCCCTTTTTCTAGTTTGAAATATAAGTCGGAACCCACTTCTGATTCAAAGGATTTCACCTCAGCCACCAATGACTGCTTTGAGTGGAAATCAACAGTGTTATTCCATGGGCTCTTATGGAAGTCACACCACTTCTTGGTATCTTTCTTTGCCTTTGAATTGTCCTTCTTTGCTCGTGTCTTAGATTGATTGTCTTTAGGTTGTCCATATCTGCTATTCCATTTTTTCTGTGGTTTGGGGATTCCCTTGCCCTGATTTTGTTGTGAGAGGTTCCGAGACCCAAAAATTTTCTTCTTTTGTTTAAGACTCTCCTCGATTTTGATGGCATATTGATAGGCCGCACCTAAGGACGAGATGCCCAAAAAATCCATTTCTGACTCGATGTATCTATGTAGACTACTATGCAACTTGAGCACCAGATGTCATTCGTAATATTTGATACCCAGCTTGGTGCACAAGGTGTGGAAGATATTTTTCAACTCTGGCACTGCTTGGTCCCTTTCCTTTCACAATGTGGTCCATTTTGTATACAGGTCATCATAACTTCCAACATGGTAGTATTGTTCCTTAATAACATCCTTGAAGGACTCCCAAGTGAGTGTGACTATAAATAATGGGGGTTCCATTGTTTCCTTTTGCTCACAGAAAGTATCCCACCAATCTTTGACATGGAGAGTGAATTTGAGAAGCGTAAAAGTAATCTTCTCTCTTTTTGAAAAGTTATGGACATAAAAATACCCTTCTATAAGATTCAATCATTTGTCTACAACATCTGCATCTATCTGACCTTCAAATATAGGAATATCAAAGTTGATCTATACCTTGAAGGCGACGACGCCTCCACTTGAGGAATATTCATCGCCTGTTGGTAGTCGCCGAAGGATTTGTGAAAAATTATCCATCATCTCATTCCTCTGTTGCACAAGGGCTTCCTCGAGCAACAATTTGAAAGGATCTCTTGTCTCGTTGTATTTATTTTCTCCTGCCATGGAAGGTCACTTGGGTGTGTGAGATATTTTTTCCTCAAGATAAACAAGCTCGAGACCCAACACTTTGTACCCTAAACTCGTCGGGGACATACACTAAGAACGACAAGGAGCAGACCACTCTGATACCACTGATCCAGATTTTATGAGAAGAATGAAATGAATAAAGATTACTAGTATTATTAACACAAATACACAAGGAACAATAATAGAGATACAATAAAATTGGCTTCTATTCAATAAAGAAATATGTTGAAACTATAAAATGCAGATTGAAAACAAGCTTGCTACAGTGGTGGCGGCTTATCTCTGAGAAGAGATGTGACGGCTATGATCATTCGCAAGAAGATGATTACAATGAGGATATGAATCCTTTTTTTATAATAAACATGAATTCCGAACCCTAGACATACGAAATCCTAACCGTAGGAGATGAAGTGCCAAAAGTCATGTTGGCCCCGTTGGGGTAAGTTAGTAAATTAACTTCCCAGGGTCGTAACTTTTGCATATGATATTTGTTTTAGGCGCATGATAGCCTGTTGGAAAGGTCTATTTGAGTACTACACATTATGTTGTCAAACTCTAACTCTGTCTACAATTTTACTATGGTGATCCCTAAAAATGTTGTTTAGGGCCTCAAAACGACCCCGAACATTCAGAACTAAAAAAAATAGGAAAAAAACTACCAATCTGAAAAATTTGCAAGATGAGCTAGTTGGAATAGGTGGGTGGCCACCGATATCCACCTGGATCATAATGCTTCTTTTGTAGATGATTTTTGTGCTATAGGTGGCATAATTGTTGCAACAAATTCTTGTTGATATGTTTTAGCGATCTTGATAAAGTATTTTCTTAGACACCCTTCTATGTATTCCTTCATTGGGGCCATCATGATCTCATGTTTAGTCTCTATCTCATAAATCTCATTCTCCATTTCTCTTAGGTCAATACCCTATTGATCCAATGTTCATTCTTGTTTGTATATTAGACCAACCACCTTTCAATTTCATCTTCAGAGAATTCTATTGAGTCAATGAACTCACTCGCCCATGCAAGTTTTAACACTTCTAGGTGTTCTAATAATTGTTCTTTAGATAAAATTATTGTGTCCATTAATAAATTTGGACCATTGAGTTCCTTTATGAGATCAACAAGTTTTAAGAAAAGGTCACCTCTTTTACTTTTCAGAACATCTAACTCATTTATCATTTCTCTTAAAGTTTTAATTCTCTTCAACCAACTTACATTAATCTGTTTCATCCAGATGTTAGAAAGAAGGTTTCATTCTCTTCTTTGGGTATCACTTAAACTTGAAACATTAGTTGAAAATGTTACCATAACATCCTTGTAAAAATATTTTTTGTTTTCCAGATGTTTTTGGAGATATTCTTTAAAGTGCATAATCCTCATTGAAAAGCTAGTGGAGCTATGTGCATGTTATAGAAAAATTTGCCTCACCCTATGCAAATTTTCTCAGAAGGCCTTTTTCCATTTCTCTATGTAGACTTGAAGTCCCGTTTTGGAAACCCCAGAGCTAAAAACAATATTTTTGCACATATACGCACCCTACCTATTGTACAATATGCGTATACGCAGGTTGCACCACTACAACCTGCGTACATCAGGTTTTGTGACCAAAATTAAAAAATGGTGTTGAGTTTCCATGTCACGTCACGAGATCCATGATCCTTGACCTTCCATATACTAGAAACAGTTCAAATCAACCCTTCAATTCTACTTGAAGGCTATAAATGGGCCAAATCCGAGCTTATCATAGATCTTCAAAGAAAAAGAATGCATAGAAACAAGAATAGGAGACTTCAACATTGATTGTGTTCTGGATGAAGAAACAAAGGTGAATATTATGACAGAAATAACTTGGGAAACTTTAGGAAAGCCTGCTATGATTCCTTCATTGGGAGGAATAGGACTATTCAGAGGAAAGATGATAAACCTATGTGGAAAGATCACCCAGATATCTATGAGTATCAATGGAACTTCGACAGAGGAAGAATTTGAAGTTGTTAAATTTATTGACAACAACACTCCATTTTCTATGTCACTAGGAAAACCTTGGATTGAAAGAGATTAGGCCAGAAGGAAAGAAGAAGAAGTCTTAGAACAAAAGAAGTAAGAGTTGAAAGATTTGATGACTAGGAGGATCACACACTTGATTGAAGAATAGGAGAACCGAGAGAAGATTTTTAAAACCATAGACTTGGATGTCAAAGTGGGAAGAACACTAGAAGACCCACAAAAAACTGAAGTACCTATTCCAGATACAAATGAAGTATTACACCTGATTTCTAGGAAAGAATCTCAATAGCACGAAGTTACTATGCCAAAAGAAGATAAGAATCAGAATGGAAAAATGAATATTGAGACGAAGCTCATTGGAAAGAACACTAGAAAAATTAGTAAGAAGAGAGCAAAGATCAAAAAATTAGAGAAGGTTCCAGAGGAAACTTCGTAGAAGGAAAATTTGCAAAATTGGAACTTCGTCGAGATATCAGAACAACGTCACATGGCACTTCACCATGGCAAAGAAATATAGCCATTGGGAACAGTATAAATGTTAGACCAACGGACTGAACGAGTAGAAAGGCATTTATGGTCAGAAAGTTCACCAATAGACTGTTGGGACCACGCCATAACAGACATAGCTGAGTTAATGAAGGCTTCTCACCCGTTGTGAGAGATCCATTGCCAACTTATCTGTTTAACCCATTGTGCCATGCAACGAGAACACTTTTACCAACCATAACTATCTGAGCTTGTAGAAGAGTTGATTTTTCATAGTGATCATCGTGATATTTCCATCCATCTCGTTGCATTGAGCAGTTACTCTTCAAACCTGAGATATTCAACCATGAGCGTGTATGTCTGAAGAACTTAGTGCAATCGAAGAGTATGTGAAAGAAGTACTCATCAACCTCATGACTGAGAGAGTCATGTATGAAAGAGTGATGTATGTGGGTGTACAAGTGTCATCGACGAGAGGAGTGAAAGCCTCTCCGTCGACTACTCACGGAGCTGGACCATCCCAACCATCAACAAAAAAGAGAACCAAACACAGAGATGACCTAGCAAATGTGAATTTGATCTCGACCATATTTCTCGACTACATCCTGCCTCTGGACGATGCGGTGAGTCATGATAGTGTGCCAAGATATTTTGAGTACACCATGGTTACTTCGTACCTCTCGAAGGGGATATGCGCAGTTCGAGCGCAGTAGGACAAGATTGCCACATTGAAGTTCAACGACTTCAACCTCAGATATCGCAAGAACTATAGTATGCTCACCCCATATAAATACCTGACTAGGACAAAGGGGAAGAACTCAAATATAATCCCCTAGCCGTGGACAATGAACCTTGCATAGTCCACCCTATTAAATGCAATGAAAATCCCACACTTTGGAAGGCACCAGGATGTCAACACCTGTGTCAAGCTACTACTTTCATGTTACCATGGAAGCTACTTATGGCTATACCACCATATCATAGTCGATCCAACACTGATCCATAGGATCACTAGATTAAGTATGCAAGGACCCAACCCGCAGGAGTTCTATCGAGGAAAAGCCATAGATTGCACACTAGCACAAAAGATCAAGGATACATACGATGATGTTGAAAAGGGGATGCGATGCTACAAGGTAGCCTCCATCTGGAATGGCACAGTGCACCTAGCTTGCTAGTTAATAGCTGGAAAGTTAGTAAGGAAGAACATACCTACGTAGGTCACAAGCTTTGTCGTTGACCTCACAGGGAAGTGTGTAGAAGGCCTACAAATGAAATGGGCGAAGTACCTAGTTAATCAGCTGGAACTAGACTGCCGCGAAGCACAGGATTAGGGATACGAGTTTCACTTTAGCTGGCTCCTAATACTCATCGCCTTTGTTTCCTAGGAGATGCCAGAATGTTCGACCTTCCCAAATATTGAACTGTTCGAGCTGCTTGCTACTAAGTTCACCACACTCTGGTACTCGATTTATATGAACAAACAATGGCAGTCGAACACTATTTTTCACACATATTACCTTTAGCTGAAGAGATCCATCGAAGCTGAACCTCACATGACTTCAAACACACTACAGAGGTTCTGACCCCTAATAAAGTTCTGCATAGATCGACACTTCATCTACATTATAGCGTGAGCCGATGAACATAAGGAGTAGCTTCAGTCGTACTACAAACTCATGGAAGAGGACCTTGGGGAGATCACTAAGGACTGGTCTGAATACCTCCTTATCCCTACTGACCCTAAACTGGTGCCACAGACCCTGACCCTCGGGCCAAGATCCGTGCAGGATCGTTCTGATTTCTGCTCGAGCTGGAGTGACTCCTTCAGTTCCCTGCTGGAACCTTCAACGAATCAGATCCACAGGTCCTTTACGAAATGCCACCTGCATAAGAAATGTGTCAGGCATGAGTCTTCACCTCCACATGGCCACCAGACATGACCGCGACCCTTTCCGAAAAGGATTTTCAGGTTTCATGATTTCACAAACCCAGATGTCCAGAGTTCTAGCTCCTCGATCCTCCGAAACCCAAAATGCCGAAATACCGATATGGCCTTTCTAACTATGTCCTCTGTGATCATAGTACTTCTTTTGGAACTTCAGAGTTTCCAACGCCGAAATGCTCCGATACCTTGTCTTCAGGATTCCTGAAATGATGAATCCGAAAATGGCGAAATATGAAATCTTGAGACTGTAACCCCACTCAATAATACGCCACGTTTCACGACTTCGGGAGTTTCACCGTCCAGTTTCTCGACTCTTTGTCCTCGGGACTTCCAAAATATTGAACCCTGGTATGCCGAAATCTGATCCTGTCTCGTGACCCGACAATAATCCTCCTGTGCTTTCGGGAATTCGTGTTTCGGAACTTCACGGACCCCAGCACAACAATTCTTTGTCCTCTCATAATTACAGTATCCAAAATACCGAAGTACTGAAATTCTGAAACTCCAGTCCTCCTTCTCCTGAGCAAGATCAACGGTAGTGAGCCTCCCTGATCCAATGGCTTAGATCCTTTTGGGATCTCATGGTTCAAGAGTTTCGAACTCTCACCCATGCATCTTCCAGTAGCCAAAATTATGAAATTCCCTTTCGAGAATTTCCCCGAAACCTCACCTGTATGCACCTTTTCGAGACTTTGAGATTCACAATTTCGCGAATCCTCCGTGACGAAACCTTGATCCTTCAACTTTTCAGTATCTGATATACCGAAATACTCTCTTTCGGGGATTTCCCCGAAACCCTGAACTGCTACCACGTGTCCTCTGACCTATTTTCCTGGGACCCGCCTTTCGGTGTTTCGCTCTTCACGATTTTGGGAGTTGCACTGACTAGGCAACTCTACCCCTCGAGTCCCGGAATCCTGAAACCCGATTTCCTGAAATCTCCTTCCCTTAGCATGATCTACGACTTTGATTGGCCATGATCTAACGACTCCTATTTCTTCGGGACCTCACAAGTAAAGAATCCTGAATTCTTACCCTTTGCTTTCTTGGTAGCCAAAATGATGAAATGGTCCTTTTGGGAATCTCCTCGAAACCTCGACTGCTTCTTTGACTCCTCGGATCCTCAAATACCGATGGAACCTGATCTCTTCCATGCATCCTCTACACATAGATGGCCCTAATCTTTTCAGAACTTTGACGGGCCTCTACCCAACTCATATGCGAGATTAACTCACGTGCACCTTCTCCCAGATCTAATGGCTATCAACTATCTGGGCTAGATCTGATGACCCAGATCTATTCTTCTTCCTTGTGCGCTCTTCTTCCTGCCATGGAAGATTTACCAATTATCAAGGGCCTCGGCCTTTGCTTCTTGCTACGAAGCCTACATTCTTGACTTCTTTTCACATTCTAAGGATGCTATCCCTCCTGAGCTCCTCGAACTCAAGTTCCCCAAAGGGTTTTTCCTGACCTTCTGCTCCTCTTGGCAATCAGCCTGTACGTGACAGCACTACTCCTCCTGAGCTTTCTCAAACTCTGAACTCTGCACTCCTTGCAACTGTCACTCTATACTCAAAGGCGCTTTTCCTCCTAAGCTTCTCGTTCTGAAACCTTGAGAGGTTTCTTCGACCTCTGTGATTCCTACAGGGTCTCTGCACACACAGAGGTGCTATCTGTCCTAAGATTCTCCCTGCTCAAACCTTTAAGGGTCTCAACCCCTTCTCTCTCCCTTCAAGGGGAATATAAGTGCCCTCTTGGCAACTTATGCTCAAGCACTCTTTGCTAAGCTTGCAGGGTATTCAACAACCCTGTGAAGGTCCTCCTGTGACACTTCTTTTTCCTTAGAACTCTAAGATTTCTCTGTGCACTCTAGCACCTGCTCAATTCCCTCTTGGAAGAGTTTCCATAATCCTCAGTGATTCTGTCTTCTCCTCTGAACTCAAACAAGAGTTCTCTTCTTGTGCCTCCTAGGCACACACTTAATGCCCTCCTGGCAGATCTCTACAAAACCTTCAGTAATTCTGTCTTCTTTGTGCCTTCCTCTACATAGTCTTCACCTCGAAGGTATTTAACAACCTTTAGGATTCTCCTTGAGTCAATGACTTCAGCTGGGGCACCCTCCTGGCACGTCCTTGCCCAAATTCTGTAGAATTCAGGAGTGCATCTATGCACTGGCTTTCAGAGCCTGCAACGTTCTGTCACACCCTCTTGGAATGAAGCTTCAAAGAACCCCAAAATTGAAATCAAAGAACCCACAGGTAGCAGAACCTATCTATCCCTGCAAATGCACACTTAATCATACATCTACACCATATAAATACACACATGAATACATTCATTCATAAACATAAAGACACAAAGAGACTTATGCAGGAAATTTGCTCTTTGTATAAATATGAAATGCCTCCTTTACAAGGTGTTCTTGAGCTTAGACTTTGACAGAGTCTCAGCTCCTTCTCTCCTCTACTCTAACTCTCTTAGAGCTCTGCTATCTCTCAGATCGACTAACTCAACTACTTTCTTTTCATCCTACATACAAAGGATCTTTTACACGAGGGGGCTCTTCGATCTCTTCCCTCCATCCTCACCAACCCTATTCAATTACATTAACTTTACATTGAACGGACTATCTAGTCTAGATTGGAACTAGATCCAGCCTTACAACCATTAAATTCCTTCTTTAACTACAACCTGCTCAAAGGCACGACTTTGGCTCTACCAGCCTTACAAAAATTTAATACAAATTTCAAATTCAAAATTTGAAACGAGAGGGATGCGCCTCTCTTCATCCCATTGATTGTGCGTGTTTCTGAGCTGGCTAGAGCATATCTTGGATTTGGAGCGATGCTCCTGCATCATACTCCTCTGCTGTGAAAAATTCATGAGCTCCTGCTCATGAGCTTCCTAGCATGGCTGTCGAAATCCACCTGGATCCCAAACAATTCTTTGGAGCTGTATCTCTGCTCCATCTCTCTGCTGTTGTTGCTGCTGCTATGGCAGACCCTCTTCTGCCCAGACTTTCTTTGCTGGTAGTCTCTTGTACTGACTTCAACATCAGCCTCCTGACCTGCTCTCGTCCAGTTGCTCCCATGTCTGGCTCTATGTATGTAGTCTCCTCAATTGCATTTCTTCTCTGCAAATGGGTAGATCATCATGATCTCCCATGTCATCCTCTTCATCCTCTCTGGAACTAAGTGTCCACTCTGCCGCCAAAGTTCAGCTTCACAGTCCTATTGCTGAGCCGCTACTCAGATTTTCCCTGTGACAACTCTGCTGCTGTCATATCTCTTTGTGTTGGCTCAAGTCCAACCTCTCCCATATGCTCCTTGGGCTGGCATGCTCCTCCTGCATTTGCTTCCAACTTGACTTGTTGTATTTTCATTCTCTGCACTATCACCCTTCTCTCCAGGGTTTCAATCTGCTCGCACAGATCAACAAAGCTCATGTTGTTTGCCTCTTCTTCTTTTTCTACTGTAAGCTCCAATGCTGCAGTCTTCTCATCTTCCTGACTGAAAATGTTGAGCCATTCCTCGAAATGCTCATCTTCCTCTACTTGGGAAACCTATGATGTCTACTCCATTTCTCCAACAGTCACAACTGGCTATCTTTCCCCTGTTGCTGAATCTGCAACATCGACTCTTGCCTCAACTGGGCTCAATGGAAGGAATATCTAAATTCCTCCAATGATTAGAATGTCTTTCTGATCTTTTTCCTCTGTCAGCTCCTCTGGCTGATCCGAACTCACCTCCGAGTTCATGATACTTTTACATAGCCTCACCTCTATTCCCCTGCCCACCTGGAAATCTAGAAACTTTCTGCTTCCCTCTTGGTAGTCTATGAGATCCTCAGATCCCATCTCAATGCCCTCCTGGAAACATGAAATTTCCCTTCTATCCTCCTGACAGTCTATGAGATCCCGTAGCGATCTCATCTCATTGCCCACCTGGCAATTGGAAATTTCCATTTTGCCCTCTTGGCAGTCTCTGAGATCTTCCAGTGATCTTAGTTCATCCTCATCACTGAGATTTCTTCCAGCCTCTGGTTCACATACCTAAATCATCTCCTTCTGTTCATCCCTGAGGCTTTCAGCATGACTCAGCCATCTCTTTAACAACCTTTGCTATCTTTTGGCCACCAATACCTTGACTGGCCATTTTGCTTTTGTTTTAATGGGCCATTCATATACCCATATTGACTCTGCATTCTGCTGCATCTGCAATGCCAAAATTTCCATCCTCACCCTGATCTCAGTGAGCTCTTTATCCACCTCAGCTTTACTTGGCTGCTGATGGATCTTCTTTCCATCATGCCTATGGCCTTCAGTAGCCATCTCCCTGCCTTATATTTTCCCTCCTGGAAAACATGCTATTGCCACTCTGCAACCCTGAGTGCTTCCAACTTCTCCTACAGTCGACCAGACTGTCTTCTTGACTACTGTGTACCTGCGAGAAATCACCACAGAGTCTCAATACTTTTCCTTCCTCTGATACCAAACTGATGTGTATCAAAGTACTCTTTCTCCTCTCGCTTTCTCTGCCTGCAATATACAAACAAAGTCAAGCTTTGATACCACTTTGTCCCAGACCCTGACCCTCGGGCCAAGATCCGCGCAGGATCGTTCTAATTTCTGCTCGATTCGGAGTGGCTCCTTCAGTTCCCTGCTGGAACCTTCAATGAATCAGATCCACAGGTCCTTTAGGAAATTCCACCTGCACAAGCAATGCGTCAGGCGTGAGTCTTCACCTCCACACGACCACCAGACATGACCACGACCCTTTTCAAAAATGATTTTTGGGTTTCATGATTTCGTGAACCCAGATGTCAAGAGTTCTAGCTCCTAGATCCTCCAAAACCTGAAATGTTGAAATATCAAAATGGCCTTTTTAACTGTGTCCTTTGTGATCACATTCCTTCTTTCATAACTTCGGGGTTTCCAACGCTGAAATGCTCCGATACCTTGTCTTCAGGATTCTCGAAATGCTGAACCCTGAAATGTCGAAAGATGAAATCTTGAGACCGTAGCCCCACTCAACAATACGTCGTGTTTTGCGACTTCGGGAGTTTCACCGTCAAGTTGCCCAACTCTTTGTCCTCGGGACTTTCAAACTCTCGAACTTTGGTATGCCGAAATCTGATCCTGTCTCGTGATCTAGCAATAATCCTCCTGTGATTTTGGGAATTCCCATTTCGAAACTTCACAGATCTCAGCGAAACAATTCTTTTCCCTCTCGTACTTTCAGTATTTAAAATACTGAAGTACCGAAATCTTGAAACTTCGATCCTCCTTCTCCTGAGCAAGATCAACGACTGTGAGCCTCCCTGATCCAACGACTTAGATCCTTTCAGGATATCATGGCTCAAGAGTTCTGAACTCTCACCCTTTCATCTTCTAGTAGCCAAAATACCAAAATGCCCTTTCAGGAATTTCCCCGAAACCTCACCTGTATGCACCTTTTCGGGACTTCGGGATTCGTGATTTCGCGAATCCTCTGCGACTAAACCTTGATCCTTCAACATTTCGGTATCCAATATACCGAAATACTCTCTTTTGGGGATTTCCCTAAAACCCTAATCCGCTGCCACGTGTCCTTTTTCTTGTTTTCCTGGGACCCGCCTTTCGACATTTCACTCTTCGTGATTTCAGGAGTTGCATTGACCAGGCAACTCTACCCCTCGAATCTCAGAATCCCGAAACCTGATTGCTTGAAATCTCCTTCCCTTATCATGATCTACGAATGTGATCAACCGTGATCTGACAACTCTTGTTTCTTCGGGACCTCACAAGTCAAGAATCCCGAATTCTTACCCTTTGCTTTCCCGGTAGCTGAAATGGCCTTTTCGGGAATCTCCCCGAAACCTCGACTGCTCCTTCGACTCCCTAGGTATCAAAATATCGATGGCACCTGATCTCTACCACGTGTCCTCTACAAACATAAGGTCTTGATATTTTCAAAACTTTGACGGGCCTCTACAAAGGATCTTTTACATGAGGAGGCTCTTTGAGCTCTTCCCTCCATCCTCACCAACCCTATTCAATTACATTAACTTTACATTGAATGGGTTGTCTAGTCTAGATCAAAACTAGATCTAGCCTTACAACCATTAAAGGCCTTCTTTAACTAAATCCTACTCAAAGGCACGACTTTGGCTCTACCAGCCTTACAAACATTTAATACAAGTTTCAAATTCAAAATTTGAAATGAGAGGGCTGCACCTCTCTTCATCCCATTGAATGTACACATTGCTGAGATGGTTGGCATGTAGCTAGGCTTTGGAGCGATGATCCTGCATCAACTAGATAGCCTGGAGGCCACCCACAAAGAACAAAACACACCCGTAACCAACAGAAGGAAGAATACTGAAGAGGTCCAAGACTTAAGCAACACCTCAGGAAAGACTGCTTCAGTATCACCTAACTGAGGGGGTGATGACAAAGTAGAAGAGATAAATGGCAAAGAAGATGAACACAAGAAAGGAAAAGTAACACCACCCTGAGACGAGGTTGATCCCCTAAAGAAGAGGAAGGTTTCTCCCCAAAAACCTTCTTCCTAGAAGAAATCAAGAGCCACCGTGACCAAGATGTATACTATACTCACTATCAATGATTTTGAATTCATCATAGCAACCTTAAATGATGCTTCACTAGAAATCGTGGAGAAAAAAGAAGCTAAGTAGGAGGAAATATACGACAGAATTAAGGTCGAACTCCGAGGGGTACAACAGGCCCTTCAGTCTAGCCACGCAGTGTCCACTACACCCCCGCCATTAGGAGAACAGAGTTGGGAGATGAGTCATCCCAACTCCACCGACTAGCTGATGTGGTCAAAGCTCACCTTCATCGTGCACAAGAAGAAATAGAACAAGAAACCTAGGCCTTGAAGCAAGTGTAAGGCGTAATCGTATAACACCGCAGAGTTCCAAAACAAGAGAAGGTTTCTCTCCAGGCAAAGTTTGAAGAAGAGAAATCACAGTTGCAACAAGAAAAAGAACAGTTTCTCGTAGAGAAACTCGATTTGAAAGAAGCAGTCAACATAGCACTCCACTCTGTGATAGGATTAGAACCACAGGTAAAATACCAAGTCACGCATCAAGTAGAGAAGCTCATAGAATCTATCCAACAACTACAACAATGAATAATAGACTCAGAGCTTCGCACCATGCCTGACACCCCACAGGATGTAAGGGATCAAACAAAAGAAATTGTCCGGAGCGCAGTTGAAAGAATTAAATTCCTTTCCATGGAATGCAAGAAACTAAGTGATCGTAATGCTGAGACGTATGAGAGACTCACTGATAATCCAGAATTGAAGGCACTAGATTCACAACTCTAGGAAGCGAAGCAGCAAGCAGAGACAATACAGGGACAGTTGAATCCCCTGTCAGCTGTGGAAACAATGAAGCGATCCCAGGAGCAACGCATTTCCCAAAAGTAGGTCCACACCATTCAGAGTAGAGTTATGTAAGTAACTTAGAGGCTCCAACCTGTACAGAATGAGGCTTGCCAATTCTTCACAGAGATCGAAGGCCAAGGAGCGAAACTGGAGCAAGTTGTCACTGTAGCCGAATAACGCCTAGAGGGACCCGTCAACGAAGAATTCATCCAAGAGTTCATTGAACAGGAGTCCATGACATAACAACAAGTTGAAGTATCTCGAGCCAATATCAAGGCTTTTGAAGTAGAACTAATCATATCAGAATGAATCAGGACGAGTCACAGGTGAGTATTGGGGGCCTGTTGGCCCTTGACCAAGTTTTGAGGATTATTGGTCATGTTTGACCTAATTTTGGGACTTTGACAAGCTGTCAAAGGTAGAGCGCAAGACGAAGTGGAGATCGCGGGATCTCAGCCCCTTTTAAGGCCCTTTTTTGGATTCGAGATTATGTAATGGGTATGGGGATGTCATCCCATGGGTTTACCCATGATTAGGCCTATTTTGTAAAGTATACATAGAAGGTTGAGCTATGTAGGAAGTATTTTGATCTATGTGATCAAAAGTGATAAGTGATAGTGTTTGATCTATGTGATCAAGAGTTGTAAGTGCTTTGTGCATACTGTGTGAGGATTGCAAGGCTAGTGCAAGTAACTGTAAGAGACTGTGTGAAGGCTTGGTGTTGTACCCTAGCTAGAAGAAGGATGATCTGGCAGAGTGCACGCAAATCTTGTGTCTTTTGCAGAGTAGGACTTGGATTCTATGTGCCTGTAAGAATCTTGACCAAATATAATAAAGAAGATAAGAGTTGGTGGATGTAGCCCCAGGGTGGGGGTGAACCACGCACATGTTGTGTTGCTCTGCTTTGTGATATGTATTGATGTGTTTATGTGTTTACTTGCTTAGTGCTTTAATATATATGAATGATAGATATATTTTTTGATGCTTAGTGCTTAATGATATGGATGGAGGTTAGATCTGACTTATGTACATATTCTTAGTGCTTAAATACCTTAGATATGAATGAATACTACAGTTCTCTGTAATTAGGGTTTAATTGTGTTGTAACTAAGAATTGGATATTGATGAACGTTAATTGTTGAGTTCTCTGTTAAGTGTTAAAGTCACATATCTATGTCCTAGCTAAGGTTGCAGACACTGGAGTCCTGCAACCACCCCTGCCTCTACCTCGGGTGAGAATTCATATGCTTTGCAGGTGTTGCCGAAAGGGCTGATAGTTAGGGTTTTGTTGGTTCACTGTTGTAGCGTTGAACCCTGGGTCTGCCCCTATCCCAACACCCCTTTATTAGAAAACTTGTAAGCAACTAGGGGTTTCTTGACCACTCTTTGGGGCTTCTAACTTCGCAAGACCATATCTCCCTAACTGTGAGGAACTATGTGATGTTCCACATATCAAAGAAAGTGGCACAACGAGTACTATCCATATATGAGTGTATTACCTTTATTTACTCAATCCTTAAAGTCCATATTCCTCATTCAACATTTCTACCAGAATATGTTATCAAAATCCTTCAAATGTCTCTAACACAACTCACCATTACTATCAACCATACAAATGATAATAAACTATCCAATGATCTCATCCACATCATAGTCCACATCACTTGAAATATCCAAGGGTTGACATCAATCTCTAGGGGTTGAAATCACTATCAATGGTCACTCTCCAAGTGTTGACATCAATGACAACCAACTATCCAAACCATTTGTCTATCAATCTAAACCAACTGTCGAACAAAATATAGCAATGAACCAAAGGTTTAAAGGTGGTGGGGGAAGTGATTTATTTCCCCTAGATATTCCTCCACCTAATCCACCCATGAAATTAAAAAAAATGAAGTTATGGCATTCAAAGGACAAAGGAGTAACAATAATTTTCAAGAAGGGTCGAAAGGAAGAACCAACTTCTTGACAAAATTCTAAAGGAGAATTCTAGATATCTATCAAATGATTTGGGGGAAACTTTGAAGAAAAAATAAAATATTTAGGTATATCAATTAGATCTACATATTCAACACTTTGATGAACAACAAAAGGAGATGTTTCAATATTAGGCTTACTTGAAGAAGGGGAGATCTGGTGTTCTCTAATATTCCTCCTAGTCACAAGCTTTTATGGATATGAGTATATTGGAACCTGAGCATGGTAAGGGTTCCTTTTGGTGTATTTTTTGGTGGATTCCATGTTTTCCTTCCTTGGAGTCACCAGGTGAAATGTTAACATAAATATGTCTGAGGCTTGTTCACCATAAAGGATCAAAACTCATAATTTCATATCCGAGAGAAAAATATCTTCAAATTTCATCCCCAACAATGTCGACATTTCATATGTTATCCCTCGAGATGTTCTAGGATGTTATTGGAACGATGTCGAGGAACCCTAGGGGATAAAACTCAGGATGATTTTTTAATCCATACATGTAGTAAGGTAAATCATTCAAGATTTAATAATCCATATATTAATTAAGGAAAATTATTCAATATTTAATAAGTTTTTATCTCTCTATTTCTTAAAACTCTTAGAACTCAAACAATCTCATATCAGATGATAAAATCTATCAACTCCAAGAGGCATATATCCACAAGTGTTTTAGATAATCAATATTTAAAGGAGAATGAAATGGTGAATTATAATAAAAAAAATATAATCATACAATGGAATGCTAAGAATGAATCTTGTAGCTTATGGAAAAAGAACAATGTCTTGAGAAATTGTTATGGTAAATTTCTTGCTATGGATAGGTGAAACCTACCTTGGATCAAGACCCCTCTTGATCCAAGAAAAAAGAAAATAAATGGTGAACTAATTTCCTCTTAGACCTATTTAAACAATTAGAATGAGAAGGAAAATATGGAAAACTTACATTTTTGTGTCAGTTGTCCTCGCTACTCCAACCTTTGACCTTGATGTCCACACTCCTAGGAGCAAGAAAAGACCTGGAAAAAACAAAGTGAAATCTCCTTCTTCCACACTATATTGTTAAGTGAAAATAGATCTATCTATGATAAATTTAACAACAATAGACATGCATACACTTGAACACATAGAAATGAGAGTAATAGGAAAAGTTGTGTATTAATGAAAATCCAACAAAATGGAAGCACTTACAATCTCAAATTTGATGTTGCAGCGACTTCTCCAATATCTCCTATCGAGCCCCTTGGATTTCACAAAATCATAGGTATGATTCTCTTAATCCCCCTCTTCTTGAATGTCTCAATATCATAGGTATGATACTATGGAATTCCCTCCCTCTAATCTCTCACATAATGAATTTAAATAATTTACATTTGAAAACTAACTCAACAATCCAAGGAGAAGATCACTCAATAGATACACTAAATTGGGATCTCCAAGATTTTTAGGGAGAAAATATCTCACAAGGATTTTAGGGAGAACATATCTATAAAGATCCATCAAATTAGGATATCGGTTTGAGAAAATCTCTCTACCATCAATGAGACTCTCAACTTCTCCTTGAGATTAGGAAACTAGATGTGAGGTGGATTCTCACACTAAATTATTTTCCTTTTTTCAATTAAAATGAATAATACATGTGCACATAGTATTTTGACCTTGATATAATAAAGGTATCCCTCAACATGTCTAGGGATCATGAAAAACACTCCCTCACTCAAGTGTGACAAATAGGTGTGTAACAGATGCCCCCTAAAGTGTGAGGTCAGAAGAAAAGATGATGACCTAAACACTTTAAAAATATGTGTGCAAAGGGTGTTGGAATAGGAGAGCCTGGAGGAAGCTACAAGAAAACATCAAATAATATATACATATCATCCCCGAGGTAGGAATACCCATGCTCAAAATAAATTGGCTCAAAGCATGGCCACGAACCAATACACTATAGATCCATGAAAGTACTGATAAAGAATATGACCACGAAAAACAAAATGTGGATCCATACCTCCATGATTCGATCAAGTCATAGACAAAAACGTATACACATTGGAGCTATGACATGACAAAAACATAGCCGTGGACCAATACAAAGTGGATCTATGTGAAAACATACATATAAGTGATATTGCCAACATGATGATCATATTAGAATATACTAAGTACTCAAATAATATCCATCACAATGTGGGGAAGGCACATAAAAGAAGTGAGTGCCTAAGGGGTTCCCATGTTCTTTGTCCTAATATCGAAATGGTATGATTCTAGCCATGTGAATACATGTCCTGATGTCGAACATGGTAGAAACTACTTAATTACTGGTCATTGATTCATACCGTTAACAAGTGCGAGAGAAATCACCAATGATGAAAATGAATCCCAAGGTATCTTAGTACATTCCAACAAAGGTGAACAAATAATCTAAAGTAAAAAAATTGTGGAATCATTTGATAAAAGGTCAATGATGTAAACCTATTGTCGAAGGGGAGGAGAACTACCATTGAGGAATGCAGATTCCAAGGTACCAATTGGTTTCTAAGTCTAATTCCTGAATAATGTGTTGAAGTCAACATGAATAGACTCATCGAAGGAGGGACATGATGCATCCCATCATCAACACAAAACTGACACAAGAAAGTGTTGTTATAAGATTATGGATCAAATGAGCAGAAACTGATATGAGGATGAAGTTTGGTAATACTACAGAGTGGTTGATTTGGGTTGAAACTTCCCTTGAACATTGTGAGGCATGACAAGTGACTTCAAAGAATTGACTTGACTGAGAGATATACCAAAGCATAGTGCGAGGATAACTAGGGCACTCTTCGGGTGAACCGAAGGAGTATAATGACTCATAAGATTGGTATGACTAAGAGACAAGCATATTACACAACTGTAAGACAATACACAAACATGTTCCATGTTCAAGAGAGACAAAAAACAACTCAAAATTCCCCCCCAGCATGAATGATGAGTACCTATTTGTTTTTTAACGAGTTTGAGGAGGGTAACATATGCTTAGTATAGCTCATATTTGATGAGTCCCTCATCACATTTTTAATGAACCTGGAGAAGGAGGGGTTCAGTCCCATATGAGTCCTTCACTATATAATTTTACGATCCGAGAGAAGATAAACTCATTGTCTTTCCATGTTTAGAGAGTCCGAAGAGATATTAAATAAGACACCAAGGGTGTTATTTTTCGTAAATTTAGTACCCTAATCTCGAAAAAAGTGTAAAAAAATACAAGGGAGAACTCTTCTAGTTGAGTTTGAATAGAGTATTCATTTTTCATAATTAGTCCATTCAGTTCGAAAAAGGGTTAAACTTACACTGAATAGACATCCTTTGAAATCCTTTTAACAATTGTGAAAGGAAACAAGATTGCTTGACAATCTTTTCATGTTTAGAGAGTC
This sequence comes from Picea engelmannii, assembly GCA_009831015.1. NCBI lineage: Eukaryota > Viridiplantae > Streptophyta > Pinopsida > Pinales > Pinaceae > Picea > Picea engelmannii. The sequence continues at coordinate 72,201 of ML796730.1, forward strand.
TGAAAAGAGCTTAAAGAGGACTCTAAAGAGTTGATTTTTTAATGAGCTTGAAATATAGAATGAAACTATGCCTGAAGTGTCTACTTCATTTTTAAATGATCTTGAAACAACGAATGAAACTATGATCGAGGTGTCTACTTCATTTTTACATGATCTTGAAATAGAGAATGAAACTATGTTCAGGTTTGGTTTCATTTTTAAATGAGATTGAAACTGAAAATAAAACTATGCTCGGGGTTGGTTTCATTTTTAAACGAGCTTGAAACAAAGGGTAAAACTATGCTCAGGGTTGGTTTCATTTTTACATGATCTTGAAACAAATGATAAAATTGTTCTCGGGGTTGGTTTCATTTACATGAGATTGAAACCAAAAATAAACTATGCTTGGAGTTTCTTCTTCATTGTTACGTGATCTTGAAATAGAGAATGAACCATTCTCAGGGTTTTTGTTTCATTTTTACATGATCTTGAAATGGAGAATGAACTATGCTTGGGGTTTTTGCTTCATTTTTACACGAGCTTGAAACAGAGAATGAAACTTTTCTCGGGGTATCTGTTTCAGTTTTACATGATCTTGAAACAAAGAATGAAACTATGCTTGGGGTGTCTTCTTCATTTTTACAAGAGCTTGAAACATAGAATGAAACTATGCTCCGGTGATGCCCATTAGAGTGTTTTATTCCCAACATGATGTCAAGAGGTTGGTACTTTTCCCCAAACATGATCGACATAATCTAGCATCTTAGATCCACCGTGATGTCTAGAGGATGGAGACATGCCCCCCGAGCTTCATTTCATCCACTGACTCTTCTTATGCACCCAAAACAACTCCTAGCTAATAATAGGAATAATTTCACTAGAGAGGGAGGAAGAAATAGAATCAACTAAAACACATGGATGAAATGAATGTTTAGGTACAATATCTAGTGGAAGAATCGACTTAATTAGAAGGGTGTCCATTTCATTTTTAACCAGCTTGACATGAATAATGAACTATGCTCATGGGTATCTGTTTCATTTTTTAATGATCTTGAAATAGAAAGAAAACTATGCTCATAAACCTTGACCATGGATTCCAACAAGTCTTCATTGGATGGAAGAATAATGATTTAGAATGAATACATGTAAAGACACTCACTCTTATCAACATGGGGGAGAACATGCTCCAATGTACCTAGCGAGGAAGTTACCATGTCTACTTCTGGAACTAAATCCAAAGAAGATGAGCATACAACGAGAGGCTACTTCTCATTAACAATCGAAGGCATGGGAGATAATACCACATAATTGACCTGTGGTGGGGGAGAAACCCCTTGAATGTAAGGATGATTCAAGGAATTCATATGGCCAATAGTCATACAATGATCAGGACTAACAAAAAAAAGTTGATTGATGGTCACTACAATCCCATCTTGGGGAAAATACATCACTCGAAATAGTGTGGACACTACAACTTTCATGGCATAGACATAGTCTCGCCCAAGGAGAAAATTAAAATCCAAGGGGCCCTGGACTACCATGGCATAAACATAGACATTTTTCCCTCCTAAGGTGATGGGAAGCTGAGGATGGATCCCTAAAGGTTCACTGGGTCTTATATTAAAATCTAGTAGATGATTAGTGGCTGAAACAAGATCAAGAGAACCTAAATATTTTCAAGTAGTTAAAGATAAAATACTAACAAAGGCCCCTTCATCTACTATAGTGGAATATATGTACTTATCAACAACTTTCAAAATTACATGGAAATGGATACTTGAAGGAAGATGAGGTTCTTCTATACTATTCCAATCAAAGGAGATGACCTCAGTACTTGGAGGGGTTTCTGTTGAAATAGGCAGGATATACCCTTTTCCAAAACACTATGAACTGACAAAGAAAACATCAGTGGTATGCAAGTCACTCTTTGAGGGAAGAGTGAGAAAAACCGAAGATCAAATCGTATTGACCACTTCATCAACTAGAGGTTGGGTAGGGGAAGCAACTAAAGGTTGTTGTTGGGAAACGACATTGTCTTCCAACAATTGTGAAGCCTCCTCTATATGAAGGCAATGGTAAGCACAATGAATTCCCTTGCATAAATTACAAGGAAACTTGAATTTACCTTTTTTACCCCCCAACCTTGTTATCACTGGTCGACGGACCATCACTGGCATGAATTTCAGAGTTTGGTGACATGGGTTATTTCGAATTCTGAGATCATACTTCTAAAACCTTTGGAATACTAGGGAAATTGTTAATAAGGTGATCACCCTTACAAATACTACAAGGGAACTTGGATTTGTGACCTATGTTCTTAGGATTTTCAATGTTATCAACACTCCCAACATGATTAACAATGGTTGGTTGATTGGCCCTTTTCTTATTTTTCTTCTCCTTGTTCTTCCTTTTCTTCTCCTTCTTAACCTCATGGTTACTAGCATCATGAATTTCACAAGGTATGGACAAAGAAAGGGAACAATACCCAATAGGTAAACAAGGAAAAGGTTCAACATGAGGTTGATGTTCTTAAGGTGGATGGATTGCATTCAAGGCAACAAGAACATTTTTCATCACTGGAGTGGAAAAAAACCACATTGGAAACCCTATAGTGAATCTATGAAGACTCAATGTAGCAATGTAAGGAGGACCAATATTTCCAAAAGAAGGAAAAGGACGAGGATCCTTGTGTAAAGGGGTTCCTTGATTGGTAGGATCTGGAACTGTTTCCATAGACATAGACTCACTCTAGGGTCTGTTAAATAAAATAACACACACTACAAAATTCCTTATAATATAACAGAAAGAAAAAAACTCTCTTGTGACAGAGAGAAAGGAAGTAAGTATCTTCCAGAGATGGGATATGAGGTCTTCAACTAGGAAACAAGAAACAATTACCCACAACTACTCCATAATGGACTTCCATATGTGAAAGTACTAGATGTAACAAAGTACCCTCCTAAGGATCCAAAATCATGTGTTGTACATTTGTCTTAGGTATTGATAGTACCACCACTGCAGTCACTTAGGAAGGTAACCTAGGAAAAACAGCTAGGGCTACCACTTCGCGCTTGGTGGTTGGGAGGAACAGTCATGGGAGAGGGATTCTATGAATGGCTAGGGAATGTAAGAAACATTTATTAGATGTGAATCAACTCAGATAGTGGTATCACCCATAAGAATTTCCACTACTAATGTTTCCCCTTTGACTTTCATAACCCCACCAAGAGCAAGTGTTGGGCACCAGTCCAAGCACTCTTCTCAACTTCTCCTACTACTTGAATCTCGTGTTAGAGGAGATTTACCAACAAACAATTCATATTACTAATGTATTTTCACTCATTAGTGTTCCTAGTTTTGTTTTAGTGTCCTTAGAGAATTTACTCTCCACCCTACAACCAAGGCCCTACAAACTAGACCGGTGATCATTTTCTAATAAAGAAAAAGTCCAGTTAGTTTTAGATTAGGTACCTTGTTCCCTTTTGTGGTTGTTTTTACTCAAAAGGGTAAATGGAAGTGAACTATATGGTGTTATCACTATGAATCCAAGAAGACATCAAAATAAAAAATGAATGGAATGCAATCTTTAGCTTCGATGAACCCTATCTATAGAAAGGAGCATGAGGTATCAACCAAAGAAAGAACCGTAACATTCAATGCAAGAAACATAAACTACTCTTTAAATGAAAAGATATTTGATATCTGAGTCAAAGAAACTGTAGGATACATGATTCTTCCCCCCCCCATCCATGAGGGGGAAAATAGGTTTAAAATGCAATTTACTTCTCTTTAAAATGCAAGCTAAAACATGCTCCACCCACTAACTAGAACGCAATCACTTTTGGTTTTCCAATGCTTTCAAATGCAATGAAAAATCTAATGCAACTTATTTTGTTTTCTCTCTTTCAAATGAGATGAAAATAACTAAATGAAAATGAAAAGGATCACACAAAAAAAGAATGCAAAACAAAAAATGCAATCAAGTAGGTCGACAAGAACCAAAAGAACTCAAATGAAAGAAATCTCTCAATACTTGCCACTCAAAACAAGAAACCAATTTTATAATAGGTTATAAACAAGAAAAATCCCAAAACACGAGTGCAATTTTTAATCAGAAAAAGAGATTTGAATGCAAAGTAAAAAGATCAATTTCATAACTTTGAAACAAATTTCAAAAAATTACAGATCAACAAGAAGTGACATTGAATCCAAAGATGCCAAAGACATAATCTAAGGATCACAGTTAACCCAATATGGTGATGTGCATTCAAACAAAATCAAAAAGAAAAAGAGAATCAAAGAGGATTAAGCCAATGATGACCATTGGGTCATAAGCAATCAAAGCCTCATACAAAAAGAAGATGCTTTGATGAGGAGTCCTGAGATAAAAATATGACAAAACAGAGGCAAAACAAGGTCAAAATTCACCCAAAACCAAGATTATCGCTCATGTAATTATGCAGATAGGGCGATGAATGATTATCACTCCCTAAGAGATTGTGGGGGAGAAACAGTCTCTATGTACCACCTTATGGAGGAGGGATGAAGTCCTAAAAGTGGTGCAAAAACTCAATTTTTTCCTAGATCTTAGATTTGATCAGGTGTTTGGCTTAGAGAAATTCCCAATGATGATGTGGGAAGGGGATAGATCAAAGAAGAAGCATCAAAATAAGACATCAAGAAAGACTAAAAAATCTAGAAAAAACCAAGGAAAGACTAAAGAGAATAGTCTCTCCCCAATGGATTCACCAATTTTCTATTATGGTAAAGTTTCCCCTACAGATAGGTGAAACCCCTCTTGGATCAAGACCCCTTTTGATCCAAGATGGAAGAAAAAAAATGGCAAAATAATTTCCTCTTAGACATATTTCTATAATTAGAATGAGAAGGAAGAGATGGATGACTTACCTTTTTACAACGGTTTTCCTCTCTACTCCTTCCTTTGACCTTGATGTCCAAGATCCTAGGCACAAGAAAAGATCTACAAAGAACAAAGAAAAAACTTCTTCCACATTATATTTTTAAGTGAAAATAGATCTATCTATGATAAATTTAACAACAAAAAACATGCATACACTTGAATGCATAAACATGAGAGGAATATACCAAGCTATGTATAGGGATAATTTTAAGGATGGAAATTTGTTTTAAAATGTAGAAACCTTAGCGAATTTTATTAATCCTTCATATGTCAACTATAAATGATTGGCGATTTTTTTGTAAAAATATTCAAATTTCTAAGGATTTTATATAGTTTTTATAAATTTTTGGCGATTTTTAAGGTCAAATAATTTTATCCTATAGAATTTGGGCGAATCATTTTTAAAATAGCGAATCTTGTTTTTGGAAAAACCATGGAAAATTAGTCCATGAGCAAAATTTAGCCCCTAAAATCATCCATGGCTATGTATTAATGGAAAGACAACAAAATGGAAGCACTTACAATCTCAAATTTTACGTTGCAACAACTTCTCCAAGCTCTCCTATCCATCCCATTGCATCTCACACAGTCATAGGTATGATTCTCTTAATTCTCATGTTCTTGAATGTCTCAAGATCAAAAGTATGATTGTCTAAAATTTCCTCCCTCTAAGATCTGACATAAGGAAGTTAAATAATTTTACATTTGAGAACTAATTCAACAATCCAAGGAGCATATCACTCACTAGATCCACTAAATTGGGATATCCAATATTTTTAGGGAGAAAATATCTCTCAAGGATTTTAGGGAGAAAATATCTCTCAAGATCCATTAAATTAGGATATTGGTTTGAGAAAATATCTGAACCATCCATCAGACTCTCAACTTCTCCTTGAGATTAGGAAACTAGATGTGAGGTGGATTTTCACACTAAATTAATTTCCTTTTTCAATAAAAATGAATAATACATGTGCACATTGTATTTTGACCTTCATATGATAAATTTCTCCCCAACATGTCTAGGGATCATGGAAAACAGTCCCTCAGTTAAGTGTGACAAATAAGTGTGTAACAACAATCAATAATTTAATAGTTCTAACAAATGCATACAGATCAATGAAAACATGATTCAAACAATTAACATCTTCATTAATTCAAATACATGGAGGTACCCTATGCATATCATTTAAATTAATAAAGAAATGAAAATGAATGGTCATTCATTCACAGGAAATCTTTTAGGATCCAAATATCAATATAGCATAGAAAAACCTCAGAATAAGTACTCAACGCCTTGAAAAAGAGATAAATTTAGATAATAAACCTCTTCGAGGGGGAAACCTCCTTATGCCCATATAAATGTTCAATTACAAGATGATTCAAAATGAAAATGTCTCCTTGGTATATATAGGAGACTAGGAGGTATAATTACAACTAATGGACTAAAGCCGACATAAATAAAATAACATTACTAATATAATATGCCCCAATTAAGGGGTAATGAGCCACTATTTAGGGCTTAACATGCCCCTCCCCTTGATACAAGTGATGCTTCTGTATAAAAGACTCATCTTCTCAAATGGAATCTTCAGCTAGTAGTTTCCTCCATTTAATGAGATACTCTGAAATGGATCTATTCCTCAACTGGTGAAATCTTGTGTCAATGATGGCTTCAGGCTCCAATATGATTTTTCCTTCCTCGTCAATTTTTGGAAATATAGTTTGAACTAGGATCTTATCACCTATAACCTTCTTTAAGAATGAAACATGGAAAACTGGGTGTACTCGTGAAGATGCAGGTAACTCCAATTTGTATGCCATAGTACCAATATTTTGCAACACCTTATAAGGGCCATAGTACTTTGGTGATAATTTATTATCCTT
>ML796730.1:79057-122187 GCA_009831015.1 Picea engelmannii
GTTTCCACCTTATTTTGTTGGCAAACCAAACATTCTGCCACAAACCTTTGAACATCATTTTTAAGGCCATCCCAAAAAAATTCCTTCTTGACCCTATGGTAGGTTTTTAAAAATCCCGAGTGCCCTCCTACTGGAGAGGTGTGTAATTCCAATCATACCTTTTGTTTGAGTTGGGATTTCTTACATAAATGTAAGCGATCTTTGTACCATAGTGAATCATTCTTCCATGTAAATGTATCTGATGTACTAGAATCCTGCTACAACCTTTGAATGTGATTCCACACTTTTTCGCCATTCTTCCATTCATCCCTTGCTTCTATTATCCAATTGGGTTGGATAATCGAGATAACACAGAGAAAGGCCTCAACATCTTCATCCTTCCTTGAGAGTGGATCTGCCAAAACATTTTTCTTCCCTTTTTTATAGACGATTTCAAAATCATAACCCAATATCTTGGTTACCCATTTTTGTTGTTCTTCTGAAGACAGTCTTTGTTCCAAGAAGTATTTAAGACTATCATGATCTATTTTGACCTTGAAGTGCCTACCTATTAGGTAAGGACTCCATTTCTTCAATGCATGTAGTATTTCCATCATTTCATTCTCATAAATGGGTTTGTGTAAGTCCTTTCCCTTGAGTGGTTGACTTTCAAAAGCCACGGGCCTTCCTTCTTGCATTAGGACAACACCAATTCCATTTCCCGAGGCATCACATTCCAAAATAAAGGTTTTTGTGAAGTATGGGGTGGTAAAGACAGGAGATTTGCACATCACCTCTTTAAGTTTTTCAAAATATTTAGTTGTCCCTGGAGTCCATGAAAATGAATCCTTCTTAGTTAGTGTCGTTAAAGGTGCTTCTATTCTTCCATAGTGTCGAACAAACTTGCGGTAGTGACGCCAACGCCCTTCCTCACAACCCGCAGGTCGAAAGGCCTACGTCAGCTCAGGATCTTTTCTTCTTCCTCATCCCGAAGAACTATAACGCTCTTCTATTTCCCTGTCGGGAAATCTGCACCCACAAAACTTTTCATGCGATCCCCTCTCTACACTCGGAGGATCAAACTTCGCGATTTTGCGAGGTCAGTGGTTGAGCATTGCACCCTCGAGTTCCCGAGACTCAATGATATTTAGCGCTGACCTTCCCTTCTATTTCATTACTTTTCCTATCGCGATTTCACCACTCGCGATATCAAACCACTCACTTTTTCGACTCTCGACTCCCGATGTGCTGAAACCCCGATGCACTTGCGAATTGACTATTCAACGCTTCACCTCATCGGCAATTCGGGGTTCACAATATCACGAATCCTAATACATAGGTGTCGGGACTTCTCGCTGCGAAACTCTGATAAGGTGTGCCACCTTTCTTCCACTCTAACCCTCGTGGCCCACACTATCTCTTTGACTGTCGGGATATCGCGTTTCATGATTTCTTGATTCTTGATGCTATACCTACGGGACTTCACCCCACGAAACCCCGATGCATGATCCCATGTATGAATCTGGTAGTCCTCCTAACTCGTATCAATGGTTCACCCCTCCTGAGCTTCAAACCTCTGAATTACTCTACCGTATCTCCCCTGCATCTTTGCTAGATCTGACGACTCATGGGATGTCGCGAATTCTCCTCAGAGAACTCCATCCGTCCGTTCCTCTTGATGATTTTCTGCGCGACGAACCAAGTTTTCCTCTGTGAAGACTGGCTCACCTGCATGCAAACTTACGATGCTTACTTGAAAAATCCACGACACAAACTCCCGGTGCTTCTCCTCAGTAGTTTCTCAAAGGTCCTATACCCCCTGAGTTCTACCAACTCTGAATCCTTCAGAGAATCTTGCATGCACTCCTTGCGGTAGACATTCAACCACTTCAAGTGTTGAATCTTCGACTCTGCACACACCTGCAGTAGCAGTCCTTCAACTCTTGCTCAGGTTCACAACCCTAAACTTCACTCGGCCTGCGCACTCCTTGCACGGCTCCTATGTCCAATTGCACCTTTGGGTGAATGAGAACAAAAGCTAAACTACCTGAGCCTCCTGTCAACGCACTCCTTGCGGACACTTCAACTGCACTCCTTGCAGGAACTCTCTGGCTCAAATAGAGAAACAATTGAAACTCATTCCTTATTCCTCTCAGACTTCAATTCAAACATGAAATCATATACACATCACATAAAACAAATGTATAACAGGAAGAAAACATTCATGAGCATATCATTCAACATCAATACACAGAGAATAACACAAAACCATGAATTTGAATCAATCTCTTCATATTAATTCAAATGTCTGTACATGGGTGTTCTTACACAACTCTCTGCATTCTCTTGCTCTTCCTTCTTTCGAATAATGTTACAATGCACAATGAGGGTGTCTATATCCCGTTTCCCTCTTGCGCTCTCAAACTGTCTAATCTAGGATTAAATTCTATCTACCTGCATTAACTACTTTAAATGCCTCCTACCTACTAAGGACGAGAGCTAAAGGCTCAAGGTCCGACTACAATATAAAAGTGTGCTTCATCTTAATGGCTCATTTAATATTGCGCAACAACTTCCAAGGTATTTTCAAAATTTGTGCTGGTGTTCGTCCAACTGTCCACTTGCATTCGCGTTGGCTCGCTTGATGTGGGAGATGCTCCTGCATCATACTCCCTCGCTTGAAAACTTTCATGGGCTCCTGTCCATGATCTCCTAAACGGTCTGGCCATGCTTCTGTATCTCTTCTTCACTCTCCCAGCTGGAATCTTCAACTGGATGGTTCTTCCACTTGACCAGATACTCAAAGTATTGCCTTCGCTTGGTCCTCTTGCTCACTCTCTTATCCAATATGCGCTCCATCTACTACTTCTCTACAACTGGCATCTACTTTCGCCACTGGATCACTGGCTGCTCATTTCCAGTCCCTGTTTCTTCAACTCTATATGGGTACAAATCCGAGATATTGAATATCAGAGAAATTCCGATCCCATCGGGTAATTCAATCTCATAAGCATTCGTCCCAAATTTCTTCAAGACCCTGCATGGTCCGATTTTCTTCATCTTCAATTTATTATATGTTCCTTTCGGGAACCTTTCTTTCCTCAAATGTTCAAGAACCAGATCACCAACCTCAAATTGAAGTTGTCTTCTATGTTGATCGGCTCTGCGCTTATATTCCTGACTTGAGTTTTGCAACCGCTGCTTCACCTGACTATGAAGTTCCTTCATCGCCTCTGTGAATTCTTCTGCACTAGCGCTCCTAGTCACAATCTTTTCTGAATCCCTCAGCTCAGAAATTCCTCTTGGCTGCATGCCATAAACAACCTAAAATAGATTCTACCTTGTGCTCTTGTTTACTAAGTCATTATAAGCAAACTCTGCCTGTGGTAATATGTTTTCCCGCTGGCTATGGTGTTCAATCACCAAGCTTCTTAGCAAGTCTCCTAGACTCCTGTTTACCGCCTCTGTTTGTCCATCCTTCTGAGGATGATAATATGAACTAAATGCCAAGTTAGTTCCCAGCTTCTTCCATAAGGTCCTCCAAAAATTCCCTATGAACTTTGTGTCTCGATCCAAAACAATACTCGGCAACCCATGAAGTCGAATGACCTCTTTGAAAAACAAGTTTGCAATGTGAGTTATGTCACAGGTCTTCTGACATGGAATGAAGTGTGACATTTTAGAAAATCTATCCACCACCACAAATATTGAATCAACACCTCTTGGTGTCCTTGGCAACCCCAATACAAAATCCATGCTAACCGCATCCCATAGCCTCTCTGGTATGGGCAATGGTTGAAAGAACCCTGCATTCTGCTTCCTTCCCTTTGAATGCTGGAAAATTTTGCATCTGTCCACAAATATATTGACATCTGCTCGCATTCCCGGCCAAAAATATGACTCATTCATCTTTGCGAACATTTTTTCGTGACCAAAGTGCCCTACCAATCCTCCGCTGTGTTTTTCCTTTAACAAATTCTCCCTCATGGAGCATTTCAGAATACACTTCTGATTGCCTCTAAATAGTAATCCTTCCTGGATCATGTATTCTACCCACAGGCTTCTGTCTCTGAGAACTGGATTCTCAGCTGCTTCATATGCCTCCTTAAAATCTAGATCATCAGTGTACATGTCCCTGAGATCATAAAAACCCAACGTTTTGACTTTGAATTCTTGCAGCAACAAGCACTTCCTGCTCAAAGCATCAACCACTTTGTTAGCAGTACCAGAAACATGCTTTATCACAAATGTGAAATTTTGCATATACTCAACCCATTTGACATGCTTCTGATTCAACTTCTCCTGTTGAGTCACAAACTGCAGTGCATGATTGTCACTGTACAATACAAATTCTTTTGGGATCAAGTAATTCCTCCATTTCTTCAGTTCTTGTATGATAGCATAAAACTCCTTATCATTAGTGGACTACCTCAATTTCACTTCATTCAGCTTCTCCCTGAAATACGCTATCGGCCTGTCTTCCTGACTCAAGACTGCCCCGATTGCAAATCCACTTGCATCGCATTTCACTTGAAATGTTTTTCGGAAATCTGGCAACACCAAAAATGGTTGTTCCGTGATCTTCCTCTTCAACAGATTGAAACTCTTTTCAGCCTCTTCAGTCTAGTGAAAAGAATTATGTCTCTTCTTCACTGTATCCATCATGGATGCGCTAATTCCACTGAAATTCCTGATGAATTTTCGGTAGAAACTAGCTAATCCGTGAAAACTTCTCACCTCAAAGATATTTTTCGGTGATGGCCAATTCTTGATCACTTCCACCTTATCTGGATCCATCCTCAGCTTATTTGCTGAAATAAAAAACCCCAAGTAAATGAGCTCTGTCTTCATGAATGAGGACTTCTTCATGTTTATCAACAACTTTTCTTGCTGTAGTTTCTGCATCACTATAGCCAAATGCTTTAGATGCTCTGCCACTATTTTACTTAAAACCAATATGTCATCCAAATACACAATGACAAATTTCCCGATGAAATCCCTCAGGAATTTGTTCATCAACCTCATGAAGGTACTTGGCACATTTTTTAATCCAAACAACATAACAATCCATTCATACAAACCCTCGTTGGTTTTGAATGCTGTCTTCCATTCATCACCTTCTCTCATGTGGATTTGGTGATAACTGCTTTTCAAATCAATCTTTGAAAATTATTTTGCTCCACTTAAACAATCCATCAGATCATCCATCTTGGGCAATGGAAATCTGTATCTTATGGTTATCTTGTTGATCGCCTTTGAGTTAGTACACATCCTCCAGCCTCCGTCTTTCTTCGGACTGAGTACTATTGGAACAACACATGGACTCAAGCTTTCTCTGACCAAACCTTTGTACTTTCCTTTTAACCTCTTCATTCTCCCGTGGCATCAATCTGTACGCAGATTTGTTTGGAAAACTGGCCCCTGGTATGAGATCAATATGATGGCTCACACTCTTGATCGGTGGCAACAAATGAGGTAATTCATCCACTACAATGTCAGCGAACTCTTCCAGCAGTTCCTGAATCTCATCTGGTAAATCATCTACTCTTGTGCTAGTCAGAACAATTCTTGGCTTCCTGACCACAATGAACTATGGATCCTCCTTATTCTTAACCTCTATAAAAAATTCCTTCCCACTCATGAGAAGTACTGTGTTTCTTACTTCAGGATTCACCTCCTTATCTTTTATCGGAAGCAGAATTGTGTGTCCTCCCATTCTTCTCCAGGGTGTATGTGTTCATTCGCCCATCATGAATCACATTCCTGTCATATTGCTATGGTCTACCCAGTAATAGATGACAAAAATCCATGGGAATAACATCACACAAGATTTTATCATTATATCCCCCTATCTTGAATTCAACTAAACATTGTTTAGTGACAATTACCTGGTGTCCTTTCTGTAGCCACGAAACTCTGTATGGGCTTGGATGATCAGTCGTATCCAGCTCCAACTTCTCTACCATCTCTGTAGAAACGAGATTATCCATGCTACCACTATCTACAATGACCTTGCATACCCTGTCCTTGGTCTTGCAAGCAGTCCTAAAAAGTCTGGTCCTTTGTAGTGAATTCTCCACCTCCTTCTCAGGTGTCAAAACGACTTTTTGCATCATCAACGATCTTCCACCTTCAACGTCTTCTGCCTCAACATCCTACCTCTATGCTTCGGCGATGTGAGCTTCTCCAGTTTCTTTATTTTTCTCGGGACACTCATAAGACTTGTGCCCATTCTTTCCACACGTGAAGCATGTAATTACTCCACCTCTTCCTCTTCCTCTACCTCTAGTACGAGGAAAAGTGTTGTTGTCAGCATAATCTCCTCTCTGATCATTATGCTGCCCTCTCTGTTCGGCATATTGCCCTCACTTTGAACTTCCACCTCTCTTTTTACGAGTCTGAGGTTTCTTCCAATCGTCCTTGGGCTTCTGGGTTCTTTCCTGGGCAACTGATTTGCCTTTGGGATGACTTCTGCCTCTGCCCCTCTGACTTTGTTTTCGTCTCAGCTTCTCTTCAGCTTTCAGAGCCATCTGATAAGCATCTTTCACCGTTCATATGGTTACCATGCTCATCTCATCCTGAATTTCATATCTCAGGCCATTCATATATCTGAAAACCTTTTCATCATCGCTCTCCTGATGACCTGCTCTGATGTTCAGTTTGTAGAATTCCTCGGTGTATTATTTCACTGTCATCAACTTCTGTCTCAGGTTCTACATCCTCCTAAACATAGTAATTTGATAGTCCCCGGGGATGAATTTTTCCTTCATCTTCGTGATCATCCTATCCCAGCTCTTAATCTTCTTCTTTCCCTTGCAGTGTCTGTCAGCTTGTAGTTCATCCCACCACAATGATGCATTTCCTTTCAATCTTGTGACAACATGCTTGAATTTCTTGTCCTCCTCGACATATTCATAGTCAAAGTATGTGTCCAGAGCTCTAATCCAATCTAGAATCTCCTCTGCATCCAAGTTTCCCTCATAAACTGGAATGTCCATCTTTGCTCTTGCACCCATCCTTGCAATAGCTCCGATCAAACGTTCGTTTGATGCATCTTCGGCTGCAACTTATTCTTCACATTCAACCTCAACTTCACTCTTGGAATCACTAAGATCCCCAGCACTGACTATGCATCTTTGCGCTGTCTCCATGTCCCCGAGTATAGCTCGTAGATCACACAATTGTCTCTCCACAACTAGATCTGTCATCTACCTACCTCTTCTTCTTGGCATTTCCCTATCCTCTGGATCGGGTGATTGCATGTCCCTTCTCCTTGGCGGCATGGTGAATTCTTCTTCTTCTATGCTACATAAAGCAAAGAACCTTTCTGTTCTCTGATACCACTTGACATGTATTAGAGTGCTCCTTATCTCTTATGCCTCCCTCGCCTGAAATACACAGATAAGAATCAGGCTCTGACACCAATTGACGTCGACGCCCTTCCTCACAACCTACAGGTCAGAAGGCCTATGTTAGCTCAGGATCTTTTCTTCTTCCTTGGCCCGAAGAACTATAACGCTCTTCTATTTCCTTGTCGGGAAATCTGCACCCATAGAAATTTTTGTGCGATCCCCTCTCTGCGCTCGGAGGATTGGACTTCACAATTTCATGAGGTCAGTGGTCGAGAATTTCACCCTCGAGTTCCCGAGACCCGACGATAGTTAGCGCTGAACTTCCCTTCTATTTCGAAACTTTTCCTATAGCGATTTCGCCACTCGCAATATCAAACCACTCGCTTTGCCAACTCCCGACTCCCAATGTGCCGAAACCCCGACGCATGTGCGAACTGACTATTCAACGCTTCACCTCATCAACAATTCGGGGTTCGCAATATCACGAATCCTAATACATAGGTGTCGGGACTTCTCACTGTGAAACTTCGATAAGGCGTGCCACCTGTCTTCCACTCTGACCCTCTTGGCCCACACTATCTCTTTGACTGTCGGGATATCGCGTTTCACGATTTCACGACTCTTGATGCTATACTTATGGGACTTCACCCCACGAAACCCCGATGCAAAATCCCACGTATGAATCCGACGGTCCTCTTGACTCGGATCAACGACTCGCCCCTCCTGATCTTCGAACCTCTGAATTAATCTACTGTATCTCCCCTGCACCTCTACTAGATTTGACAACTCACGGGATGTCACGGATTCTCCTCGGAGAACTCCGTTCGTCCGTTCCTCTTGACGATTTTCTGTGCGATGAATCAAGTTTTCCTCCATGAAGACTGGCTCACCTGCATGCAAACTTACGACGCTTACTTGAACAATCCACGGAACAAACTCTCGGTGCTTCTCCTCAGCGGTTTCTCAAAGGTCCTATACCCCCTGAGTTCTACCAACTCTGAATCCTTCAGAGAATCTTGCACGCACTCCTTGCGGTAGAGATTTAACCACTTCAAGTGTTGAATCTTCGACTCTACGCACACCTGCAGTAGCATTCCTTCAACTGTTTCTCAGGTTCACAACCCTGAACTTCACTTGGACTGTGCACTCCTTGCATGGCTCCTATGCCCAATTGTACCTTTGGATGAATGAGAACAAAAGCTAAACTACTTGAGCCTCCTGTCAACGCACTCCTTGCGGACACTTCAACTGCACTCCTTGCAGGAACTCTCTGGCTCAAATAGAGAAACAATTGAAACTAATTCCTTCTTCCTCTCAGACTTCAATTCAAACATGAAATCATATGCACATCACATAAAACAAATGTATAACAGGAAGCAAACATTCATGAGCATATCAGTCAACATCAATACACAAAGAATAACACAAAACCATGAATTTGAATCAATCTCTTCCTATTAATTCAAATGTCTGTACATGGGTGTTCTTACACAGCTCTCTGCATGCTCTTGCTCTTCCGTCTTCTGAATAGTGTTACAATGCACAATGAGGGTGTCTATATCCCGTTTCCCTCTTGCGCTCTCAAATTGTCTAATCTAGGATTAAATTCTATCTACCTGCATTAACAACTTTAAATGCCTCCTACCTACTAAAGACGAGAGCTAAAGGCTCAAGGTCCGACTACAATATACAAGTGCACTTCATCTTAATGTCTCATTTAAGATTGCGCAACAAGTTCCAAGGTATTTTCAAAATTTGTGCTGGTGTTCGTCCAACTGTCCACTTGCATTCATGCTGGCTCGCTTGATGTGGGAGATGCTCCTGCATCAGGTAGTAACCTGTCAAACCTAAAAATCCTCTAATATCCTTCAATTTTTTGGGAATCGGCCAGTCCATCATGGCCTTAATATTGTTAGGTTCTACCTTGACACCTTCATGAGATACAATATGACCCAAATAATCTACCTCGTTCACTCCAAAGAAACATTTGGATGGTTTGGCATATAGTTGTTTCTCCTTTAGTAGTTGTAGCACCTTGTCAACATGTCACACATGATCCTCCCAAGACTTGCTATAGATTAGTAGATCATCAAAAAATACTAACACAAATTTTCGAAGGAAGGGCTTGAAAATGGAATTCATCAACCCTTGGAATGTGGAAGGTGCATTTGTAAGGCCAAAAGGCATGGCCAAAAATTCATAATGGCCTTCATGAGTTCCGAAAGCTGTTTTTGGGATATCTTCTTCCTTCATTCTAATCTGATGATACCCTAAACGCAGATACAACTTTGTGAAATATATTGCTCCATGTAGTTCATCTAACAATTCATCAATGAGGGGAATGGGAAACTTATCTTTAGCAATGATCTTTTTGAGCTCTCTATAATCTGGACACATACGCCATGAACCATCTTTCTTGAATACCATTACCATCGGTGCAGAGTAAGAACTTTGGCTAGGTCTAATAATGCCAACCTCTAACATTTCTTCAACCATGTGCTCAATTTCACTCTTCTGGGCATAAGGGTATCTATATGGCTTGATGTTAGGAGGAACACTCCCAGGAGTTAGGTAAATATCACGATCATGATTTTGAGTGGGTGGAAGACCTTTGGGAATATCCTCAAATACTTTGGAATGCTTATCAATGATCCCTTGGAGATATAGAGGAATAGATGGTTTAGATGTTTGAACATCTAGTGAGCATAGTTGTGCAATAACACCTTGATGCCCCTTTTTCAATAATTTTGTCATGCCATTAGAGTTTATCACCTTACCAGGTTTCCCTATGATACCTCTTAACTCAATTTCTTTTCCTTCCAATGAAAATTTCATGAAAAGTTCTTGAAAATTAAAATCCATTGTTCCTAATGATTGTAACCATTGTATTCCTAGTACAACATCAACACCACCCATGGGTATAGCAATCATTAGACTATTCATTTCATATTCCCCCATAGTAATATTGATCTTATTGCATTTTCCTAAGTAATTGATAGTTCCTCCATTTGCAATCATTACTTGAAACTCTGGTGCTGGATATACAAAGAAATTGAGATCTTTGGCTAATTTATAGTGAATGAAATTATGAGTACTGCTGGAATCAATTAGGACTAATACCTTTTTCTTTTTGATATATTCTTCGATCTTGAGGGTTTGAGGAGTGATAATTCTAGCCAATGCATTACATGATATCATGGGAGTCAACTCTTCAGACAAAATTGATTCTACGTTTTCATGTTGATATGGTTCTTGTTCTTTTTCTTATTCCTCTTCACAATCTATGTAGAATAATTTCTTCTCACAACACTTATGTCCCTTACTGTACTTCCTGTCACAATTAAAGCATAAACCTTTTTTGTTTCTTTCCTCCAATTGTTGAGGTGTTTTAGAAGAAGGAGCATTATTCTCTCTATAGATGTTAGGATTGGTCCTTCTAGTAGCCATAGCCATATTTTTACTTTCAACATTTCTTGCCACCCTAAATGCATTCTCCAATGATTTGGGTTCCCAAACGCGAACCTCATGTTGAATTTTATCTCTTAAAGTTCCTATGAATACATAAATCAAGTGCTCATATGGAATATATGTTACCTTTATATTCAATATTTGGAAGTTCTCAATGTGCTCTGTAACTGAACCCTTTTTCTTGAGATTTATCAATTGGCTAAAGAAGGTATTTCTCCTTGTATCCTCATAGTGTGCTATCATTTCTTCCGTGAAAATTGTCCAAGTGACGACTGATTTGAGAGAGCAAATCCATCTATACCATACAAATTGATTGGGTTCCAAATATAAAGAAGCAATTCGTACCTTTTGTGTATGTGGCACATTATGTAGATCAAAGAATTGCTCCATTGGAAGTATTCATGTGATAAGGTCCTTTCCACCAAACTTCCTCATATCGATCTTATGAAAGTGGTTGGTCTTCAACCCAAAGTTAGAGTTTCTCCATTCTTGATTCACCTTCCTTGTGTCCTCATCATGAATTTCATGGGATACATTTTCACTTTCAAGTGTCCTCTTTATTACGGAATTTTCCAATCCTTCCATGATCTCCTCTTTTAAACCATCCATCTTTGCCTCCAACTTAGCTTCCATCTCTTGTAGTTCATATTTTGTTACTATCTTATTTTGTAAATCATTTATGTCCCTACTCATTTATTCACCTTCATCAAGAGTCCAATTAGGATTGTCTGGAGGCTTATTTGGTGTAGAAGTTCCCTTTTTTTGTGGCATTTTGGCCAAGTATCACTTGAAACCTTGATTTTGAGGTGGTTCTGCTAGACAATCTTCCTTTTATTGTATCTCCAAAATTTCATCTCTTTTGAGTATGAAATTTTATTTTTTGTAGGTTTCTGATATTTCTTCTCTGCAATGTCATATGTCTGATTAAAATTGGATGTGCCAAGTGGAATTTATGGTAACTTCCCCACAACTTGCTGATTTTTATCATTTCCAGGAGATCTCACTTGTATAGCATGCCCAACACAAAATGATTGATATAAATTATGAAACTCATACCAGAACTACTAGGTTATATCCACTATCCAATGCAGCTAGTCTCACTCAATTTGGATACTCTAGGAAGAAGTTATGATTGGTTTACCGGGAACACCTGCTTGAGACTAGTCAGATACCCTATCTTCCACAGGGTGTATATAAAAATTTAAGATGACCCAGAAGTTGAAATTGTTACCACATATACCTTACTAAGTTTTGTGAATAGCCTCCATAGTTCAGGGTCTAAAATGTTACAGAAAAATGTTTATAGCGAAAATTCTACAATGACTCAATTCAGGATGATTCCAGAACCCTATCTTAGAAAGGCTGTATCTTCGAAAGTATAAGGACTCAGGAGTTGAAATTTTAACCCAATGTACCTTGATCCGTCTGCTAAATATTATCCACGTCGTTCCTTTTGAATTATTGTAGAAAAAAAGTTATATAAAAAATTCCAAGGTGTCTCAGATGTAGCAGCAAAACCCCAAGACCTTGAGCTCTGATACCATATGTTAGGAACCAAATATCAATATAGCATAGAAAAACCTCAGAATAAGTACTCAATTCCTTGAAAAAGAGATAAATTCAGATAATAAGCCTCTTCGAGGGGGAAACCTCCTTATGCCTACATAAATGTTCAATTACAAGATGATTCAAAATGAAAATGTCTCCTTGGTATATATAGGAGACTAGGAGGTATAATTATAACTAATGGACTGAAGCCGAAATAAATAAAATAAAATTACTAATATAATATGCCTCAATTAAGGGGTAATGAGCCACTATTTAGGGGTTAACAAAATCACTTCTATGTCATAACTAGACATCATACATTAACACTAAATATGGTGAATAGTTTGTTGTCTGAGCTTTTATAAATCAGATTTGATACAAGAAAGCCAAAATTTGGAGACGATGCTTTACAAGAACAAAAACACAATAATACATGGATTTATAGACTGAAACATAGCAGAGGGGATGAATCTCTAGGTTCCCACTGCTTTCACCATCTTTTTATGCTTGAGGTTTTTGATATAACAACTTCATGTATAATAGCCTCTTAACTTCCTCAAAGTGCCAACCATAAAAATGAGCTCCTTAATTCCCTTTTATTCTTCACGCTCATCTTTAAAATATTCTTCTTGTAAAAATTTACTGCTTCTTGAAATTTCTTACTCCTTGTTCCTTGAATGGCTTCCCCATGGTAAAATTGTTTACTTTCACCTATGAAATTTATGTTACCTAAAACGTTGTGGAGCAACTCAAAATCTTCTAGCCAATATATCCATC
Organism: Picea engelmannii; assembly: GCA_009831015.1. Classification (NCBI taxonomy): domain Eukaryota; kingdom Viridiplantae; phylum Streptophyta; class Pinopsida; order Pinales; family Pinaceae; genus Picea; species Picea engelmannii. The sequence continues at coordinate 92,182 of ML796730.1, forward strand.
ACACCCTACCCCTTAATATTCCCTTTAATCATTTCTTCTGGTTGTTGGATACCAAAAATTAAATCTGCAGAAGAAATGAAACTCAACAACCATAAGATTAATCTCAACAATCAATCTCAGCCATTGATTTGCAGGGATATGGTTAATGCCACATTCATTGTGAGATGTTTTTTGTATGGATTTATATTTCAAAGAGGCTCCCATGTAGTTTGGAAGTGAATCAGACAGCTACAAAAATCTACATGAATTGTTATTGTTATCCCCATTTTGTGGATAACTAAGGAGATTATGTCTCTAGGCCATCATGTTGCCAATATGGAGTGTTGAGAGACTAAATCACCAACAATTCCATTTTGCATAGTTGGAGACCCCTCTCACCACCACAAATGGTCAAATATTTCTAGATGGAATCCACCACATCAGCTAGCTTCTGGAAGGAAGTGGGCCTTGCTCCATGAGGTACAAGTCAGTATTATGGTGATCATCATTTCAATATTTAAGCCAATTGAGTAAGTTGTATATTATATTTCTTAATAATTCATGACATATGCTTGGACATTATGCCTTTTTCCCTGCTTCACCTTGGTGGTTGACATTGTACCCTAGTAAATGGTCTTCCTTGAGGATGGGTTTTCTACTAGGAACTTCCTTAAAAAATGCATTGCAGACGAAGGTACCATAAAACCCTCTACAAAGGCACCAATGAATGAGACACTACGACCCCTTATATGTCATAAGCCCTATGCCCATTGAGTCTTGACCCCAACCACTTCACCCACCTTACATGGTTTAGAGAGGGATCACTATAAACTCACCTTGACCTAGGGAAATATATACCCAATAGGACACCTCGTCAACCCTCCCATACTCAAGATTGACAAGTCGCATAGTGTCTTTGAGAAATTAATTGTTTGATATAGTGATGTTTGATCCACATGCTTAGGTGGATCATTTATTGATTGGATTCGCTTATCATGATGTTAGGACTTGAGATCCTTGGAGGGCGTGCTTATTTGTTTTTGTAGGACCTAATTTGTGGATAGTTTTGGAAGAACAAGCCTAGCTTGGGATTCCATGGGGCTTGAAGCCCACAGGTGGATGTCAAGGGCTCGCATGCTAGATGAGAAATATCAGACTTGGAAAGCCTTGAAGATGAATTGGATGACATATCTTATCCCCCACATGACAAAAATTTTTCCTAGGAGAGGAAAAACATCACTCCTAGAGGCATGACGTCACCTAGGGGGTTTAGGGCTTGGTGGTGAGGTGACTTACATTGGCACTTGGAATTTTTAATGGGGCTCGAGACTTAATCATGAAGGAAGTTGTTGGATGCTTGACATGTGGCTTTGGGAAGCTTCTCTACTCTTCTCCATCACCAACGACCTCCTCCAAATTCCAAAGCATCCCTTAAAGGGTCGACGCCCTACTAAAATTAGGGTTTTATTTGTGCAAAAGTGAAACTTTAAGGAATTGTTTAATATTACTTTGTTAAAGGAGGAAAAATTTTGGTTTTTGACCCCTAGTCTTGTGGTTTACCTCTTAATATATGGACAAGTCACCTTAGTGACATTTTGTATAAATAAGAGATCATAAGATATCATTTGAACATAACTCTCCCTCTTGTGACAAGACTTGACCTGAAATTTTCGCTACACTTGGATTCTTTTGTCTCTTTTGTACTTTTTTATGGCTATCGTGATGAATGTTTGATGGAGTGAGGCACTAGCCATGGATGAATGATTTATAGATTTTATGGTGGATTATCTTAGCATGTTTATTGATTTTGGTATGCTCTTTTAATATTATGCTATCATTATTTAAATTCAAGGATTGTTGTGCTAGGAGCTAAGTGGGAAGTAAGAGTATTTACAACCCCACTCTAGTCTCCATCATTTATTGCTTAAAGTTTATTGATGTTGCAAGGGTTTGTTTGAGGAAGTAAGAGGATTTACACCCCTCATTCTAAAACTATAAATATAGATACTTTCCTTGGAAAGTAAGAAGATTTACACCCCCAAGGAAGTAGCATGTCTAGTTCATTTATTTGACTCCATTAACCCAATATTAAAGGCACTAGTCATCTATTTTTTGCATTGGAGATATAAAATCATTGCCTTGGGAAATGTGAAATTGTGTCTTTTGAAATATCTCTTGCTTGGAGTTCTTTTTCCACATTGAGAGGAGTATTCCACTAATAGAGAATCCCATATCTCCTACTACCTTAGTTTTTGTTACTAACTTTAACCTACAGCTATTAGGGCTGCATAACCCTAGCTAGTAATTCACTCTTAAGGCCTAAACTAACCCTAGACTAGCCCCTAAATTTTGCACACTAACCCTACTAACTAGGGTGCACTCTTTGGGCTAGATCTTGGCACTTTTCCATGGTTTATTTTTCTATTGCATTCCATTGAATGCTACAGACATAAGGCTGCAATTTTCTGCAGAAAAACACATGTTGTAACAACTTTCTTTATTCAACGTCAGAGTGCCATTTTTCAGTCATAGTTGATTGTCATATTCATTGATAATATTGTTCATTGATATTATGATTTACATGCTGATTTGAATGTCTTACTTGCTGATATAAACTTTCATCTACTGCTGCAAATTAGGGATAGAAAGGTTAACTTGTTGATCCACACTAACATATATCATTGCAAGTTGGATTTTATTGTGTCTCAGGAAGGTACAATCATCCAGAGAAGTACTACACTTTTGGGATAACAATCACTTGAATTAAAAGGCATCTCTTTCAACTTCTCACTCCATTTATATTTTACGTCTAGGGGCTCCACTTTCATATCTATACATCCCCATCTAATTCCCCCTAGGGTCACCACGATCACCTCCCTAGAGTGACCTAGTCACCCTTGAAGTGCGGGACCTACGTCAAGGTAACATTGGGTGTAGGATTCCCAAGTTGTAGCACTTGATTTTGTGGTTGGGTCGGGATTTTACCAACCTACAACTAGTTCTATAAAATCTTGGCGTCGTTGCTAGGGAATATTTTGAATATTCTTCATACCCTAACGACACTTTGGTAAGCTATCCCAAAGCCTTTCCCTTAGCTTTCCCGGTGACTCCACCCGAGGGATGTTCCCTTTCCACTTTTCCTTATGAGATCCTATTGAATCTCATCTAGCATCTCCATTGAGGTGTCCTTTCAATGAACGAAAATATGGTACCATGGGATGAACCCCCATCCAAAAATTGTTATGACTCGAAGAACAAAATTTTACAGATGGAAAAGGAAAAGGATACCAATAAAGATACTAAGGAAATGATGAATCACATAATAGAATTATTTCCTTGCCTTGACGATGAAGAAGTATTCGAAGAACATACATATGAAGAAAGTCATCAAGAAGAGAACACAATGAGTTGTGACCCTTTCTAATACATTGATGGTGCTTTATTACACGACCTTTAAAGTGAAGAAGTGTCATAGGAAACATTGGATATGACAGATCCTTTTGAAGAAAAGAAAGAAAAAAAATATGCACTCAGAATCAAGCCTCTTGTGATGAAGAGGTGATGGAGGGGCTTGTCTATAAAAAGAAAGAAGAATAATGATAAAGAACAACATATTGAGGCACTGTTATCTTTGATCCCGCTTGATGAAGGTGAGGTTTTTCAACCTTGTTTAACTCCTAATGTTGAAGAAGCGATTAGTATTGATCATGAAGGCCCAGTTGAAGACGTCCATGCCTCTGATCCTCTTGTGCACAAAGACAAAAATATGGTCATTTTCATTCATACTAATGGTCTTATGAAAGTACCCTTCGATATGGTTGATGATCCTATAGACACTTTTATACAGATTGGTAGACGTGGATGGGATATTAGTTATCTCAAATTTGATAGAGACCCCATTTATGACATTGAGGGTAGCTCTGATGAAGAGGGGGTTTCATCATCAAAGGAGTGGTCCTCATACATATAGGATTTATATGTTTGGCTACCTACTGATGATATGGTTACATATTTGTTCTTTCCCTTCGAGGATGACTTGTCACAACATATTTAGAGTGATCTTCAGTCATCCTTTGGTACATACCCTTTTGAGGATGCATATTTTTTTTATGAGGAATTCCAACCGGTGTGCTCAGATTTTGAGGAATACTAGGACGTGGCCACCTCAAAGCAGTCAGAGGTTCATTCTTCAAAGATGAATTATTTTCATCTTGGATATTTTCATGGAGATTCACAGGGGAAGAGGTGGTGTTTTTATACACCTGAGACTATTCCTTACCTTTTACCCTCTTCTCCAAGAGACCATGCAACATTCTTACGATCTTTCATTTCCTCTTAGTCCTTGACAAGCAATGAGTATTTATTCATATATGAAGATGATCCTTCATATACGTATAGTATCCACCTTCAGAGGTGGATTTATCAGTATTGTGGCTACACTTTCAAGAAGGATGATCGAACTGATGGTTTCTCTTTCCAGCAAGATTTTCTCCCTCCCACCCATCTTCATGAGTTTGATTTCATGATCGATTATATGTGTATTTATACTCATGATTATTATGTGTTTGACTTACCTTTTTTGTATTATATGATGAAGCATATGTGGAGATATTTTAATGAAATGATGAACATGTGGTTGCATTGGTTGTATGACTTCACTTGACATCATCCAACACATGATATTCAGAGCCCCAAGGCCCCAGGTGAGTAGGTAAGTCATTTGATTCCCTGCATTTTCATCTTGATTTCTCATATTAGTTTAGATGCATTTCATTTTCATTTTTCTCTACTTTCATATTGATTTCATGCTTAGCTTAGAAATTTTTGAAAAATGTCAAAATTTTTCTTTTCTAGTTTAGTCTTCATTTTAGGTTTATATATATATGGATGGAGGGTGATAGAACCACACTATATGCTCTGCTCCCTTTGTTTGATTTTTTGGTAGGCATAGGTCTACTAGGAGATGTCGTGGTGCTCATGCACTCTACGAAAAGCACATGTCCCCAAGTAGGAGCCAGATGTTATCCCCATTTTGTGGATAAATGAGGAGATTATGTCTCAAGGACCTTAGGTTGTAGATATGGAGTGTCAAGAGACTACATGACTAGAAGTACCCTTTTTCACAATTTGAGACCTCTCTCACCATAACATATGGTCACATATTTCCAGATGACATGCACCACATCAACTGGCTTCCAGAAGGTAGTGGGCCTTGCTCCATGTGGTACAAGTCCTTATTATGGTGAGCATCATTTCAATATTTAAGCCAATTGAGTATGTCGTATCTTAGATTTCTCTAGATTTCATGATATATGCTTGGACATTATGCCTTTTTCCCTGCTTCACCTTGGTGGTTGAAATTGTGCCCTAGTAAGTGGTCTTCCTTGGGGATGGGTTTGCTACTAGGAACTCCCTTAAAGATCCATCATACCGTTCCTGACCATACTTACCACTTTCCATCATTATTCCCCTCCATTTCCTTATCTCTTGGGATTTTAGGGTGTATTGACCCAAGAAGGGGTTGTCCCTGATTCTATGGGAAGAAGGGGCTAACGGCCCAGAGGGATTGATTTTGGGTAAAATATAAAATAATTGTATGAACCTTCCAGATGCTTTGCCCAGGTATCACCCAAGAAAGAAATGAAATACTTATATTTGTGTAAAGTGGACCCAAAATATAATAAAGAATGTTGAAAAGGTTAGTTGAAGGATGGGAGGTCTCATCATGAGCCGACCTATCATGTCCATGAATATCTAGTGGTATGAAATTTCCATCATTTGGTCATCAAACCAGAGTAATGGCTCTGAGTTGCATGGCTTGGAGAAAGGGGGTCTCATTACGAGCCAACCTTCTCATTTCCACTAGGTATTTGTGGGTGACATTTCCATTATTTGGTCACCACGCCAGGGCAGTGACCTTCAACCTCTCCTTAAAATTATGAAAGAATAAAAGAATGAAAATTAATGGGCTTGGAAAAAATGCATTGCGGACAAAGGTAGCACATAACCCTCTACAAAGGCTCCCATGAATGAGACACTACAATTCCTTATATGTCATGAGCCCTGTTCCCATTGAGTCTTGACCCCAACCACTTCAAGCACCTTACATGGTTTATAGAGGGATCCCTTGCAAACTCTCCTTGACCTAGGGAAATATCTACCCAATAGGATACCTCATCAACCCTCCCATACTCAATATTGACAAATCGCATAGTGTATTTGAGAAATTAATTGATTGATATAGTGATATTTGATGCACATGATTAGGTGGCTCATTTATTAATTGGATTCACTTATCATGATGTTATGACTTGAGATCCTTGGAGGGTGTGCTTATTTGTGTTTGTAGGACCTAGTTGGTGGATAGTTTTGGAAGAACAAGCCTAGCTTGGGATTCCATGGGGATTGAATCCCATAGGTGGATTCCAAGGGCCCGCATGTTGGATGATAAATATTAAACTTGTAAGGCCTTGAATATGACTTGGACAACATAGCCTAACCCCCGCATGACAAATGTTTTTCCTAGGAGAGGAAAAACGTCACTCCTAGAGGCATGATATCACCTAGGGGGGTTAGGGCTTGGTGGTGAGGTGGCATACATAGGAACTTGGACGTTGTGAAGGGGATTGAGCCTTTATCATGAAAGAAATTGTTGGATTCTTGACATGTGGCTTTGGGAAGCCTCTTGTAACAACCCTGGTTAAATAGATGCTTAGGGATTATTAAGTAAAATTAATTAGATAATTAATTTTCCTAATATGGTTTTAGTTAAACAATGATTAGTATTAATAATATTAATTAATTAATTAATTATTTATTGATTATTCATATCTGTTGATGATTAATTAATTAATTAATTGACTCATTAAAGATTTGAGTAATAAATTAAGGGGCTTAATAACTTTAAATTAATCCTTTTGAAACCTATGTATGATAGGAGGGGATAAGGTAATAAAGGAGGGGATAAGATAATAAAGGAGGGGATAAGGTAATTAGTGGAGGGGAGGAAGAATTATTGGAGAGGAGAAGACTGTAGTTCTGGTTTTTGTTGTTGGGTTCTGGATTTTTGGTGAACCATCGTAGGGGGCATTGGGTTGCTGGGGGTTTTGGGCATGAGGGCCAGGATTCCTTATGGTATCCTAGAGCCAGGGAGATAGACAGGCTACTCCTAGCTAGCTAGGTGGTTAGTTGGTTTTTGGGCAGGGTCTGGTCAGTGCATTAGGTTGGGAAAAGAAGCAGGGAAAGGACAACCAGCTTAGCAGGAATTAGCATCAGAGCAGAGGTATTTTTATTCTGTTAAGTAATTCTTATTCTGTTATGAAATTACTATTCATTAATTAATTTAACATGGTTATATGCTGGTTATTGGTTATATGCTGGTTATGAAGTATTAAAAATGTTAGGATAGCATTTCCTTAAAATAAATCTTTTTCTGGTTTTATAAGGCTCTGTTGAGCAGAACCTTACACAAATTAGATAATTTGACTATCGTAATATGTTTATTTTTTTAACTAAACATATTAGGACAGTCAGATTATCCAATTTGTGTATGGTTCTGCTCAACAGAGCCTTATAAAACCAGAAAAAGATTTATTTTAAGGAAATGTTATCCTAACATTTTTAATACTTCATAACCATCATATACCCAATAACCAACATATAAGAATGTTAAATTAATTAATGAACAACAATTTCATAACATAATAAGAATTACTTAACAGAGTAAAAATACCTCTGCTCTGATGCTAATTCCTGCTGAGCTTGTTGTCCTTTCCCTGCTGCTTTGCCCAGCCTGATGCACTGACCAAACCCTACCCAAAAACCGACTAACCACCCAACCATCTAGGAGCAGACTGTCCATCTCCCTAGCTCCAGCATACCGTAAGGAATCCTGGGCCTCGTGCCCAAAACCCCTAGCAGCCCGGTGCCCCCTGCGATGGTTCACCAAAACTCTAGAACCCAACAACAAAAACCAGAAAATATCCAAAACCAGAACTACAGTCTTCTCCTCTCCAATAATTCTTCCTCCCCTCCATTAATTACCTTATCCCCTCCTGTCATACGTAAGTTTCAAAAGGATTAATTTTAAGTTATTAAGCCCCTTAATTTATTACCCATGTCATTGAATGTGATATGTAATTAATTAATCAATCAAAAGTTATAAACAATTAATTAATAAGGAAATAAATAATTAATATTATTAATACTAATCATTGTTTAACTAAAACCATATTAGGACAATTAATTATCTAATTAATTTTACTTAATAATCCCTAATCATCTATTTAACCAGGGTTGTTACATACACCCACCCTTCAAGAAACTTCGTCTCGAAGTTAAGGTATCTCATGATACAAAGGAAAAGAAACATGGTTCAACACATTCATAACAATTAACCGACATTATTAGTAAGTAAGCCAAGAAAACTCATACATACTAATGTACATGTACAAGAAATGCATGTGTAGCTAGTACATACAAGTCTCATGCATGTTCTAATAGTCAATAACTATCACCCTTATAGTAAATTTTATGAATGCTTAAATGTTATTGATGATGATGGATATAATGCAATCTACTATGTGAATGTAAATTTTATGAATGTTTAAATGTTATTGATAATGATGAATATGATGCGATCTACTATGTGAATGTAAATTTTATGAATGTTTAAATGTTATTGATGATGATGTATATGATGCGACATATTGTGAGAATGTAAATTTTATGAATGTTTAAATGCTATTAGAATGATGTTGGATATGATGCAATCTATTTGGTAAATGATAATTTTATGAATGGGTGTNGAAATTGAATAATGGGATATTATGAGATCTATTTCTAACTTGAAAACTTTGATGTTAAGTTGTTGGTACAAGGATACCGAATTGAAATGATGATGGTATGCAATTACATGATGATAATGCATAGAAATGTATGAGTTTGTGTTACAAACTAATCTGTAGGTTATGGGATATGAAATAGCCAAGGGATAATGATGATGAGAGTGGATGTCATGACCACTAGCCGAGAAACATTAGGGTATGAATATTTGTATGTGAAATTATATTGGTTTGGATGCATTGCTATGATATGTGGACCAGTGCAGGATTTCAGGTGATGAGACTGCCCAAAACCGAATAAACGATGACAAAACTCCCAACAACACGATGCCACTGTATATTCCATTATAGGGTGTGGATTGTAGTTATGATTAGGAGGGGTGGATGCATTTCCCATCATGTATCCTCCAAAACCTGAAGTCATGGGAGGACGATGTTAGCTCACGCTCCCCTAGACATGTGATGATGACTGTCAGTTGCATGCTGGGAAAGCTTGGTCAAGATAGTGACACTTCCGCTTATGGGTTCTATTTGGATTTAGGTCAATATAGTTGACGCTCCAAGATAGTCTAGCAGAGGAAGGATAGGAATGGAGATGGAAGTAAGTTAGGGAGGAAGGATGAGTAGAAATAGTTGAGAAAGTATGGATATTTGTCTTATGGTTGGATTTACTGTTTTTCCCTTCTAAAAAGAAAAAGTGTATAGATGAATATTCATAATTACGTGACTAAACCACAGTTGTCTAAATAAAATTGTTGAACTAGATAATTGTAATTAAAGAACTTCGCAAACATTTGATTGGTTTATTATCTTTTATAAAAAGAATAGTCTTGTTGATTGGATTGGATGCATACATAAATTACTATAAGGGTGATAGTTATTGATTATTAGTACATGCATGAGACTTGTATGTACTAGCTACACATGCATTTCTTGTACATGTACATTAGTATGTATGAATTTTCTTGGCTTACTTACTAATAATGTTGGTTAATTGTTATGAATGTGTTGAACCATGTTCTTTTCCTTTGTATCATGAGATACCTTAACTTCGGGACGAAGTTTCTTGAAGGGTGGGTGTATGTAACAACCCTGGTTAAACAGATGCTTAGGGATTATTAAGTAAAATTAATTAGATAATTAATTGTCCTAATATGGTTTTAGTTAAACAATGATTAGTATTAATAATATTAATTATTTATTAATTAATTATTTATAACTTTTTGCTTGATTGATTAATTAATTAATTGATTACATATGACATTCAATGACATGGGTAATAAATTAAGGGGCTTAATAACTTTAAATTAATCCTTTTGAAACTTACGTATGACAGGAGGGGATAAGGTAATAAAGGAGGGGATAAGATAATAAAGGTGGGGATAAGGTAATAAAGGAGGGGATAAGATAATAAAGGTGGGGATAAGGTAATTAATGGAGGGGAGGAAGAAATATTGGAGAGGAGAAGACTGTAGTTCTAGTTTTGGATATTTTCTAGTTTTTGTTGTTGGGTTCTGGATTTTTGGTGAACCATCGCAGGGGGCACCTGGTTGCTGGGGGTTTTGGGCATGGGGGCTAGGATTCCTTATAGTATCCTGGAGCTATGGAGCCAGATAGGTTGCCCCTAGCTGGTTGGGTGGTTAGTCGGTTTTTGGGTAGGGTTTGGTCAGTGCATCAAGCTGGGCAAAGCAGCAGGGAAAGGACAATCAACTCAACAGGAATTAGCATCAGAGCAGAGGTATTTTTATTCTATTAAGTAATTCTTATTCTATTATGAAATTCATGTTCATTAATTAATTTAACATGATTATATGATGGTTATTGGTTATATGATGGTTATGAAGTATTAAAAATGTTAGGATAGCATTTCCTTAAAATAAATCTTTTTCTGGTTTTATAAGGCTCTGTTGAGCAAAACCTTACACCTCTCTTCTCTTCTCCATAAACCAACGACGTCCTCCAAATTCCAAAACTCCTCCTAAAGGGTTTAAGTCCTACTAAAATTAGGGTTTTAGTTTTGCAAAAGTGAAACTTTAATGAATTTTTTAATAATACTTTGTTAAAGAGGGAAATATTAGGGTTGTTTACCCCTATTATTGTGGTTTACCCCTTAATATATGGAAAACTCACCTTAGTGACATTTTCTATAAATAAGACATCATAATATTTCATTTGAACATAACTCTCCCTCTTATGAGAGGATCTGATCTGAAATTTTTGATACACTTGTCTTATTTTGTCTCTTATGCACTTGCTTATGGCTATCTTGATGAATGGTTGATGAAGGAGTGAGGCGGAAGCCTTGGATGAATGCTTTATATATTTTATGGTGGATTATCTTATCATCTTTCTTGATTTTGGTATGGTGTTTTACTATTATGCTATCATTATTTCAATTCAAGGATTGTTGTTATACACGATAAGTGGGAAGTAAGAGTATTTACACCCCCACTCTAATATCCATCATTTATTTCTTAAATTTCATTGATGTTACAAGGGTTTGTTTGAGAAAGTAAGAGGATTTACACCCCTCATTCTTAAACCCTAACTAGAGATACTTGCCTTGGGAAGTGTTGTTCCTGAGATTAAACTTAAGGCTCAAAGAGTAATGTCAGGCATCAAAAATGTTTAAGAGAGTGTTTTTAAAGGTGCTTTTTCTACCTTAGTTATATGATAAAAAATTCCTTAAATGAAATTAACAGTATGGCAACACAATGGCCGTATTTCATGTCTGAGTCAAAATTACAATATTGAATGATGTGAGAGAAAACTACAAAACTGTAAAACAAAGAAAGGAATCAATTGCTTAAGAGTCTCACCTTGTTACAGTGGAAGAAAATAGATAGTGTAACCTTGAATAAAGTATAAGATACAAGAATCTATATAGCTTGCAGGTCTTGATTTACTCACAGTAAATGCACAAGAAAAGTTGCTTACTTAATAAATCATTGATGAAATATGATTACAGTAGTTGTTGTACTAAATTGAAATCAAACATTTATCAAGGGATGCATAAATAAATGCTGAGAGATGGAAAAACAAAAGAAACACATAACCCAAACTAAACAAAATTTGGAATCTCTGTTTGCACTTGTATTAATACTCAATAAGGAGAGTTTTCTCTATTACAACCGACAATAAGCATCCCTTTGATAGATATTGAATCTATATATTTATACAAACTGTCTCAACTTAGAACAGTTGAACTTATTATAATTAAAAATAGCAAATATTTCTGAATAAGGCACAAAATGTAAAAACTGAAGAGTTCCACTAGCGTTCTCCTTTGTCTCTTTGTCTACTGGCGGAGATGTTTCTTATCCTCAATATTTAGCCTGGATAAAAATGGCATCTGATCTTCAGATGTATGAGTTTTATGTGCATGTTTCCTTACTTGTTTCTGGATGTGATTTTCTTCTCATATTAAACACATTGGATGCATTTTCTCAATAATTGCACCACTAATCTTGAAGGCTCAGTTGCTTCTTTCACATCAAAAGTGTATAGCTTCTTCTCTATTTGAGGCAACTTTTCTTGTATCCCTTTTTCTGTTTGAGATGTGACCTATAACTATAAGATTGGCTTTATTATCCATGTATTTATTTGAAGTAGATCAATCTGGTTCATATTTTGGATGGTCGTCAGAGCTTCTTCTTTGCTTGTTCTAGAATTATACTGATTCTTTTCTATATCAATTTGACCCAGGGCTTCAAAAATATCACTTCCTTAAAAATCAATTAGTCCTTTTTCTAGTGATGTCAATGCTTTTAGACAAGCTTCATTTACATCTCTGGTAAGTCTCTTTCTTTCTGCTAAATTTGTTTCCTATGCCTTTAAAACCATAACACCTCTTATTTGTTTCGAAAGAGAAAGCCGATGAACATATGAGATATAATCCTTTGGTACCAATAAGACGACCTCTTGAAACTTAACTCGAGATAAGCAAGATTATTTTTATTTAATATAGATATCCTTTAGTGCAAGGTCTACTTCCTGGTAGCATTTATAGACAACGTCGACCTTCGTGAAGAGATCTTACTGAGATATTTATAGTTTTTCATTTATCTCTAGTGTTTGAGCCTAAAAAGATGATATATCTACTGATGTAACTTCGATCAAGTATAACCTGGATTGAAATTTATTTATTAACTCTTCTTGTTGAGTGATCAAGCCTTTGTTGGCCTATGAGTTCTGATGGAACTCTTCAAGGTTAGCTTGCAGTTGTTGAATTTGATGCTTGTTATAAGCTCTGAACTGTTCAAAGTATTGGTTCATCTTATTTTTCACATCCTATTCCATAGTCATTATTTGGTCCTACAATTTCCCTACCAACAGGTCTCTCTACTTTAGTTGTTCGGCCAAATTTTCCATAGACCACTGATTTGTTGTGAAAAAGGCACCTAAAGAACCTGCTATTTCTCTAGAGAATTCTGAATCACCTCGGTTCTATCCATCGTATACCATTCTTTTCCTTTTGACCATCGCTCCATATCTCTGATGTGTTTCTCGTTTGACTGTATCCCTCCTTTTCTTGCTGAAGAAGAAATCCAACGGAGGCATATCTTCGGGTGCAATTGGGGTGAGATCATCTATAAAAATGACTTCGGAACCAAGATTTTTGAAAGTAGACTGTAATGATGTCAATGAAGTGATAGGGGTACCTAACTCTTTAGATAGTTGTTGCTCTGTAGTGTTGGCCACATAGGTGGCTGGAGTAGAAGGAGATGTATCATGTCCTTACTTCAGAAAGGCCTCAAGCTAAGCCTTTGCTTGAGGGCCTAGTGGAGTTGATACTGAAGCCTCCAATTCCTGAGTTAAAGCTTCAACACCCTTTGGGTTTTCCTCAGTATCTTGTTTTCTAGAGCTCCCAGTTTCAAATATCGGAGGTACAGTTTCCTGAGTAAGAGAAGTGGTTGTCGATTCTCCTTGTACTACTTTTGATAAAATGTTTCTTCTATGTCTTTGAAAACCGAAGAAACTGGTTTGTTGATATGTGGACAGAGATTGAACTATGTTTAGTACTTCTTCATAAGACCGGAATCCCCTAAATATTTCATCATGTGGGGAGTTCTCGTGCACATATCTCTTCAAGTTGTATTGGGCCAGGTGGTTTTCCATGATTTTCTATGGGCGGTGCCTTTTAAACTTGATGTAAACCAAATTGACATCCTCCAGAGATGAAACTTCCACTTTGGAGTGGTCGAAGTCTAAAAATGAAAACATACCAACTTGGAGAGGGAAGGTAGGCCATACCTTTTTCTGGGATTCTTTCAGCTCCTTGTTGATGCCCCCTATCACTGTTTGATAAGCCACCTCTCGACATACTAGCAGATCTGGTAAAAAATTCAGGAGAGAATGGGAAGGGACCGAGCATCCGAAAACCCTGATGTAGGAGAAGTTTTTGTCTAAGAACCAGTTTGCAATTTTTCCCAGGTTTTCCATGATTCTATCTGAAATCTGAGGGGGTGGGAAACCATATAAATATATATGAACGAGCAACACTACATGATGGAGGATTTCATAAAAGAAATATTTGGCCTTTTCCTCCCATATTTTGGAATGGTAAAAGTGTATCGGTTCTGCATTGGTTGTGGACCGGCTCCAATTCATTAGTGGTAAATGGGTTACGAAGCATATGGAATCCATAATATATGGAAACATGTAGAAAGGGGCATGTTGTCCCTTTTATTTAACCACCTGGTATTTGATGATTTCTTTGGCCAGATTATCTAAAAACATCTTTTCCCAGTTGAAAGAGTAGCCCTCGGCCACCTCGTGCATAATTATAACCCATGCCACCAAGAAATGGGTGGGAATTTTCTTCCCGAATAGCCTACAAAGAATCATATCCACATAAATCATATGAGCCTCTAATGACGTTGTGGAATAAAGGCCATGAGTTTCGCCTCTGAATTTCTCTGGGTGCCCCCCCAAGACTTGATTATATCAGGATATCTTTTGTCATATTGTAAACACTCCTATTGTTCAAACTCTAGCAGGAATGCAACATTGTGATTATGCCTAAAATCAGGGGATAGATTATACATTACTTGTATGTGTTTCGGTCAAAAATACCCAACATCGAACTTTTGAAAGTTGAAAACACTCATGGTTTGGATATCGACGTTTTCTAGGGCCCAACTTATCATGTTGTTATACGGCATGAGCCTCGGTCGCACAACTATATTTTGAATCTTTGACTAATCTATATCCCCAAGTTTAGTTGCGTGAGTTTCGTTTACTTCTTCGCCAGAATCTTCTAGGAAATTTGTAAGCTCATATTCCAAAATCTCGAGCACATGTGTCCAAGACTTCACATAATCGATAGCTTGAGGTGTGGTATCTGGCGGAATGTCTGTATTCATGTTTGAAACTTCACCAGTTGCATTAGTCTTCTTATTCATCTTCCATGGCGTCATGATATTGATAGAATTAAAATGAGGTTACCTCATGCAGGGGAATGTGTGAGTTTCTCAGTTGGATAAAAATTACTATTCTACAAAAGATGGAAATGAAAATCAAAATCAAAGATTTTTATTCCCCTTAAGTGCATTGATTCGAGTATACCCTTACTGGCTGCAAATTTATTGATCTTAATGGGAAAGTATACTTGGTGATCCAAAATCTATCTTGAAATCATTACCGTTGTTTCATGATAAATACCATTAATATCGGTGGTTTGCGATCGGGGGGTTTGGATGAAACATACATGAAATTTTCCGAATCGCGAATCCACAAAAGATTAATTACGAGACAATCTCTTTTAAAACATTAATTAATCGTGTTTAACTTTAAGTGCTTTTGGGTATTCAAAATTTAGGATTTTTATAAGTAGCTCGAGATGGAATCCACGAAACCCGAAACTTTGAACTGATTAATTATCAGATAGTCTCTTTTAAGTTTTAATTAATCCTATTTAAGTTTTGGTGCTTCGGAAACTTGGACTTCAGAGATTTTAGGATATGATGAAGGGTAAACGTCCGAACTCCAAAGCCCAAAGTCATTAATTATCTTTTGACTGAGATTAACTTAATTAATTAAGATTTAACTTTTCGATGTTTTAGTGTTTCATGGATTTGCGAGTTAACTCTTTGTTAAATTTATGTAAGGTCATCTCCCATAGTGACGTGTCAAAAATGACATCATTCTAGATGACATGTCGATACTAGGGGGTGCCATGTGTTACATAGAATCATGTGAATCTTCAAATGAAAAGGTCGGGCAAGGATGCCACATGTCAACCCTAGGGAAGACTCAAAGGTACACGTGTACTATGACTTGTGTCCTTTAAAGGTTTGTGGAAAAGTGATAACAAACACTTTCGGGTTTCATGACTTTTAGAGTGAAGACCTATCGAAATACCTGAAGTGAAAATCTTCGAAGTGACCTTTAGTGATTTGATTCTTTAACAATCATGAGGCTCCAAAACTCAGGTAAAAAAGGGATTTTTGGATCAATGGGGTAACTTTATCAACGATGGATATCATGTGCTCCTTACGACTAGAAGTAAATTTGATTTAAACATTCGAAAGATGATTCTTGAGTCATTATTTACTAAAGATGAAGTTCGAGAAAGTAAAGCACAAATTTTTAGGTTTATATGTGTTCCAACATATGCTCCATATAGGGATCGCATCTCCCTGCGAGGCATGGAAGAATAGTATAACAAGTTCCTTTATTGGGTAAATGGAGTCATCATTGTATTTCTGGGAAACACCTTTGGGGAAAAATCATAAAGAGAAAAATCAGACTTTAGTCGTGTCTCGGAAAACCTTCAAAACACAATCAATTATTGATCTCAAGTTAGGCTATCAATAGTTTCATTTTCCTGAAACTTAGTTTGGATTTGCTTAATATAATCAAACCAACTTTAACTGAAGTATCAACCTTTGGTTGATTTCATTCACATCTAGGAAAAGTAATATTAACAATTTATTCATGGAATCCCTTGTCGATTTAGAATGTAAATATTACCAGAAAGAGAACTTGATACCAGAGTATGTTTATACATGTATGAAATCCTTACAGATATCATAGATATTGCTTCACTTCTAGCAAGCCTGTTCAGTACCCCAGTGAAGTTTTCCATGTCTCCCATTGGATTTCCTTTCACCACTTCAATTCGAATTTTAGAATTTTATTGAGATGAGGGCAATCATTACATGAATTTCCTTTCATCATCTCTTTTGGACACAATGGGGGAAATCAATTTACAAATTTCATTTCACCATTGGTCTTGGACTAGATGGGGGAAATCATTTTATGAATTTCCTTTCACCATCTTCCTTATATTTTTATAATTTTGAAGTGGGGGAAATCAATTTGTATGTATCATACAAGGGATGATATTTTCTTAAAATTTAACAATGTAAGTCTGTCAACCATTTTTTATTATACTCTGGACTAAATCTCTCCCAATCTTCAATACCTCTTTTTTTATAGGGAATATTTTATGGGGAATTTTTATTTTCCTGGGATTATCCTTGAGTGAATTGATCAATTAAAATCTATTAAAATAGCTAAAGTTATCGGGATTAGCCTAGACATACTTTCTTTTAGTTAAAAACAGAGGAACATAAATATTTTCGCCTGACCTTGTTTTAAGGATATTTTTTTAAGTTTTTAGAGTCAAGGTGAAAATTATTTCTTTCTATGAAGATTTAAGTACAAGTAGTGAAAATAAGAATAGAGTAAAATCTCGAAGATAGGAAAAATGAAACAGGTCGAGGACTGAGAGGGTATGATGCAAGAGAATCTCATTTCCACACAAGCTCACTTCTTGATTATCATGCTTATCTTTTTAATCCTCTTTTATTCTTATTTTGTTTTGTTTTTATTTCATTTTTGTTTTATATTCATTTGATTTAGAAATCCATAGATTTATACATGAGTAGAACCATGTTTATACCCGATATGATTTCTTTAGAAATCTAGCTTGAACAATAAGTATATAATTTTATACCTCGGATTTCATTTACATTTTCAATCAAACCAACTATTAATTCATCACCTGTTTTGAGAGAAAACAAATGTTTCAAAAACTATGCGTGGAGTTTCGATACCTCCTTATTTATCATTTTAGAATAAGTATTCTGCAGGAGCATAAAAAGAAAAGATAAAAAAATTCCGCAGACTAGAAATGATATGCATATATTTTATTTTTTACTTTTATAATATCAACTAAGACTACGTTTATTTAACATGAAAAAGTAAAATTCAGATAATTTACGAAGGGAAACAAAATTGCAAATTGAAACAAGAAACCAAACCAGTATATACAATGGTAATGTGAAAACATGATTATTCCATAAAATGTTTTAGATAGCACCCGTTGATAGGGGCTTCAAAAGTTTTTCCGTTGAGATTTTCCAGTAGGAAAGAATTCTTTCCCTCTGTAGATGCAATCCTGAATGGTTCGAACCATAGATGATCGAACTTTCCATGCTTTCCTACATCTTCTTTTTTAGAATCCCATTTAAAAGCTAGATCACCAGGAAGGAAATCCCTATCTTTATCTTTTTTATCAAAAATGGCTTTCATATTATCTTGATACTTTTGGATTTTGTCATCTACTTCGGCCTTGTTTTGCCGGACTTCAATTGTTTCATTTTTCCTCATTGTTACATCATTTGGCTTCTCGTTTGCATCTTGCCAAAGATTCATCACAGGAAGAGCTAGATTGATAGAAAGGACCACGTCAGTACCATAAACCATTTGGAAATGGGACATACTTATTGATTTCTTAGTGCCGATTAGGTTTTCCCATAAGGCGTACTTTAGGTGAATGTGCCAAGCCTTCTTATTCTCCGTCAACACTTTCTTGATTATATTCATCAAAATCTTGTTGGATGATTCAACCAAGCCATTTCCTTGAGGATAATAGGTTGTAGAATGTCCTAACACAATATTATAATTTTGACAAAAATTAACTATTTCCATAGATTTGAAAGCTTGGGCATTGTCCGTGACTATTTTTCGAGGGCAACCAAACCTCGATAGGATGTTCTCTTCCAAAATTTTTATAACTACTGAATCTGTGGCATTCCAAGTTGGAATAGCTTCAACCCATTTTGTGAAATAATCAATAGCACTTAAAATCCATTTATGTTGTGTGCTTGACTGTGGGTGGATTTCTCCGATGAAGTACAAGCACCATTGTTGAAAATGAGCCTTTGTCTTGACTGCGACTAAAGGTAGTGCAGAGAGCTTTTTTTTACCAGATAACAATTGGAAGGGGTTGCACACTCTGACGTTGGCATTTACATCAGTGAATAACTTTGGCCAATAATATCCCACTCTTACAAATCTTGTAGGCCATTTCCCTCCAAGCATGATTCCCTCCACACACTCCTTCACGAAACTCATTTATAACATTCTTCATTTCATATTCTATTAAACAACATAGCAAGAAACTTAGTGGATATTTCCAGTACAATTGACTTTCAGTAATACAGTATTTGACTACATGTAGTTTCAACGTTCTCACTTTGGATGGAGTCATATCACTTAGGAACTGAAGGGTAAAGAGGTAAGAAACAATGTCGTGATACCAATCAGAGGATGAAAATTTATCTTTGGTCTAGACTGTAGGGGTTTGATCATCAAGTTCCTCTATACTTGGGATATATCCATGTGATTCAAAGTGGTTTATCTTGAGTTCCCCAAAATTCGATTCCGCTAATAATTTGGCTAGGCCCTGACCTTTAACTAGCTTGGTCGGTTTTACTTCTAGATCAAACTCCTGAATTTTAGCTAACCACCAAGCTCTTCTACCATCACTGTCCGGTTGTACCAAGATATCTTTGACAAATCTTGTTGGCACATAAGAAATTATTTTGGAATGCAGTACATAGGTCCTGAAATATTTGAGAGCTTTCACCACTGCATAAGCTTGTTTTATAGTATATCATATCTTAATTCGACATCCTTGAGACTTTTACTAAAAAAAGCTATTAGCTACTCGTAACCTTCTCCGCTCTTTTGCAGGAGTACTGCTGCGATAATATTTTCATATGCGAAAGAAAAGATGTTGCAGGAGCATCTCATGAAGCGATCCAGCGTGGGGATAAAAGGACATCTGGAAAAGTGCCCAACACAAATTTTGAAATGTCTTAAAATATTAATGAATCCATCAAGTGGAGACACACTTGTAAAATGTAAACGGACCTTGAGCGATCCACTCTCGTCCTTAGTAGGTAGAAGGCATTTATGATAGTTAATGAAAGTAGATAGAATTTAATGTGTAGATTAAACAATTTAGAATGAGAGAGGGAAACGAAATATAGGCACCCTAATTTTACTATTGTAGGATAGAAGAATAGAACATATAGAAGGAGGATGCCAATTGAGAGCATAGAGCATAGAAGAGAAGAAGCAAGGAACTGTGTAGCCAAATTCCATGTACAAAAGTTTTGGATAAATGCAAGAAGGCTTTGATTCAGACTCATGGTGTTCAAATATTCTCTGTGTATGCATTTTTGAATGTTATGCTCAAGAATGTTTTACTCTTTCTGCCATGCAATTTATTTTATGCTATGTATGAATGATTTCTTGTTGAATGTTTGAAATTTGAGAGAGAGAGTGTAAGGGAAATGAGTTTCAATTGTTTCTCTATTTAAGCAAGAGTTCCTTCAAGGAGTGCAGTTGAATTGTCCACAAGGAGTGCGTTGACAAAGGGTTAAGAGGTTTGTCTCTGAAAGCTCAGATGAGATATCTTTTGTGCTCATTCCCACATAAGTGCAGTTAGGCACAGGAGCCATGCAAGGAGTGCTCAGGCTAGGTAAAGTATCAGAGTTGCAAACTTGAGAAGTTGTTGAAGGGCTACTGCTGCAGGGGGTGCACAGAGTCAAAGGATTTTAAATTCCTTGGAGTAATCAAGGAAATTGCCGCAAGGAGTGCGTGCATGAGTCTTCTTCAAGACTTGGAGTTGGAGAAAGTTCAGGAAGGATAAAGCCTTCAAAGTCATTGAAGGAAGCACATGAAGTTTTTTCCTTAGAACAATGAGAAGGTATTATGAGTTTGGGTCGTGGGTGGTTAAGTACCATGGAAAACCACTTTGGTTAAAAAGTTGTAGACGTCCTTGAGAAGGAAAGAACGGTTGATCGAATTTCTCTGTGGAGAATTTGTGAAGTCCCACGAGCCGACAGATCTCATGGAGGAGCAGGGGCGTTACAGAGAGTGCTTTCGAGGGGTTCAAGCTCAGAAGGAGTAGAGCCATAGATTCAAACCAAAGGAGCCATTGGATTTACCTGTGGAATTCTATTTTAGGGTTTCGTAGATTGAAGTCTCGAAATTTGTGCAACAGGACTCTCGAAATAAAAAAATGCAAAGTCCCGAGAGTGAAAGGATTGTGTTGCCCATAGAATCATTAGGGTGGAAAGGTGGTGCACTATCAACACAGAAGTCAAACACCATTGACCATTTTAGGGTTTTGTGGGGTGAAGCTCCGAATTATTTGCATTAGGATTCGTGAAATCGCGAAGTCCAAAGTCCCGACGGAATGAGGGGATGTTGAAAAGTCAAAGCTTGCGAGCACATCAATTTTCGGGAATCGAGGGAACAAGTTGCTTGGAATTACAACCACCAAAATTGCGATAAGGAGAAATCCGAAACTGAGAGAGAGAGAGAGAGAAAAGGTCAAGCGTTGACTGTTTTTAGGTTTTCGGAGATTGAGAGACAAGGCGCTTGACCACCAGATTCGCAAAAGTGCGAAGTCCGATCTCCCAAAGTATAAGGGGGAATTTCTCGAAGATAATTGTGGGTGCAGATTTCCTGAAAGGGAAATAGAGGAGCCATTTTCAAGAGCTCTTTGGGCTAGTGTAAGAGGAAGATCCTGAGCACATGACCTTCCAACCTGCAGGTTGAGGAGGGGTTGCGTTAGGTTTGGTATCAGAGAAGAGAAGGTTTATTTTCTTTCTGTAGCAGAGAAAATGAGAATTCACCATGCCGCCGAGAAGAAGGGACAGGAAAACACCCAATCCACCAGAGGACAGGGATATGCTGAGAAGAAGGGGTAGGTAGATGACTGATCCAACCATGGAGAGAGAGATGCATGACTTACACACCAGACTTGAAGACATGGAGACAACACAGAGGCGTATAGTCGGTGCTGGGGATCTTAGTGATTCCGAAAGAAAAATTGAGGCTGGACATGAAGAAGAAGAAGAAGTTGCAGCTGAAGATGCAACAAATAGACGCTTGATTAGGGATATTACAAGAATGGGTGCAAGAGAGAAAATGGACATTCCAGTTTATGAGGGAAATCTGGATGTAGAGGAGCTTCTAGATTGGATTAGAGCTCTGGACACATATTTTGACTATGAAGATGTTGAAGAGGACAAGAAAGTTAAACATGCGGTCATAAGATTAAAGGGACATGCAACATTGTGGTGGGATGAACTACAAGCTGACAGACGCTGCAAAGGCAAGCAAAAGATCAAAAGTTGGGACAGGATGATCGTGAAGATGAAAGAGAAATTCATCCCTAGAAATTACCAGATCACTCTGTTTCGAAGGATGCAAAACTTGAGACAGAAGCTGATGACAGTGAAAGAATACAATGAAGAATTCTATAGGCTGAACATCAGGGCAGGTCATCGGGAGAGCGATGATGAAAAGGTTTCCAGATACATGAATGGCCTGATATATAACATTCAGGATGAGATGAGCATGGTAACCATCTGAATGGTGGAAGATGCTTATCAGATGGATCTAAAAGAGGAAGAGAAGCTGAGCCGAAAGTAGGGTCAAAGAGGTCTAGGAAGGAGTCAGCCCAGAGGCAAATCGGTTGCCCAGGATAAAAATCAGAAACCCAAGGAGGACTGGAAGAAACCTCAGAATTGAACTAAGAGAGGTGGAAGTTCACAGCGAGGGAAATATGATGAACAAAGAGGGTAGCTTACTGAATAGAGAGGGGATTATGCTGATAATAATATTTTTCCTCGTACCAGAGGTAGAGGAAGAGGAAGAGGTGGAGTAATAACATGCTTCATATGCGGAAATAATGGGCACAAGTCTTACGAGTGTCCAGATAAAAAGAAAGAGAGTGGAGAGACTCATATCGCCGAAGAACAGAGGCAGAATATTGAGGCAGAAGATGCTGAAGGTGGAAGATCACTGATGATGCAAAAATATCTTTTGACACCAGAGAAGGAGGTGGAGAGTTTAGTCCAAAGAAACAGACTTTTCTGGACTGCTTTCAAGACCAAGGATAGGGTATGCAAGGTCATTGTGGACAGTGGTAGCACAGATAATCTCATTTCTACAGAGATGGTAGAAAAGCTGGAGCTGGAGACGATTGATCATCCAAGTCCATACAAAGTTTTGTTTCTACAAAAAGGACATCAGGTAACTGTCACTAAACAATGTTTAGTTGAATTTAAGATAGGAGGATATAATGATAAGATACTCTGTGATGTTATTCCCATGGATGTTTTTCATCTATTGCTGGGTAGACTATGGCAATATGACAAGAATGTGATTCATGATGGGAGAATGAACACATACACCCTAGAGAAGAATGGGAGGACTCACATGTTGCTTCCAATCAAGGATAAGGAGGTGAAATATGAAGTAAGTAACATTGTACTTCTCATGAGTGGAAAGGAACTTCTTACAGAGGTTAAGAAGAAGGAGGAACCACAATTCATTGTGGTTAGGAAACTGCAGATTGTTTTGACCAGCACAACAGTGGATGATTTACCAGAAGAGGTTCAGGAACTATTGGAAGAATTCACTGACATAGTAGTGGATGAACTACCTCATTCATTGCCATCAATTAGAAGTGTGAGTCATCATATTGATCTCATACCAGGAGCTAGTTTTCCAAACAAAGTCACGTATAGATTGATGCTGCAGAAGAATGAAGAAGTTAAAAGACAAGTCCAGGATTTGTTGGACAAAGGATTGGTCAGAGAAAGCTTGAGTCCGTGTGCTATTCCAATAGTACTCAGTATGAAGAAAGACGGAGGCTAGAGGATGTGTACTGACTCAAGGGAAATCAACAAGATAACCATCAGGTACAGATTCCCATTGCCAAGGATGGATGATCTGATGGATTGCTTGAGTGGAGGAAAATTCTTTTCAAAGATTGATTTGAAGAGTGGTTATCATCAGATCCACATGAGAGAAGGTGATGAATGGAAGACAACATTCAAAACCAATGAAGGGTTGTATGAATGGCTTGTTATTGCGTTTGTCTTAACAAATACGCTGAGTACTTTCATGAGGTTGATGAATGAAGTCCTAAGGGAGTTCATCGGAAAATTTGTTATCGTATATCTCGATGACATACTAATTTTCAGTAAAACAGTGGCAGAGCATCTGAAACATTTGGCTATAGTGATGGAGAGGTTACAATAGGAGAATTTGTTGATAAACATGAAGAAATCCTCATTCATGAAGACAAAGCTCGTTTATTTTGGATTTGTTATTTCTACAGATGAGTTGAGGATGGATCCAAATAAGTTGAAGGTAATCAAGAATTGGCCATCACCGAAGAATATCTTTGAGGTGAGAAGCTTTCACGGATTGGTTAGTTTCTACCGAAAATTCATTAGGAATTTTAGTGGAATTAGTGCACCGATGATGGATACAGTGAAGAAAAGACACAAATATTTTCACTGGACAGAAGAGGCTGAGAAGAATTTTAATTTGTTGAAGAGGAAGATCATGGAACAACCAATTTTGGTGTTGCCGGATTTCCAAAAGACATTTCAAGTGAAATGCGATGCAAGTGGATTTGCAATAGGGGAAGTCTTGAGTCAAGAAGACAGGCTAATAGCATACTTCAACGAGAAGCTGAATGAAGCGAAAGTGAAGTACTCCACTTATGACAAGGAGTTCTATGCTATTATACAGGCATTGAAGAAATGGAGACATTACTTGATCCCAAAAGAATTTGTCTTATACAGTGACAATCATGCATTGGAATTTGTGACTCAACAAGAAAAGTTGAATCAGAGACATGTTAAATGGGTTGAATATATGCAAAAATTTACTTTTGTGATTAAACATATTTCTGGTACTGCTAAAAAAGTTGCTGATGCTTTGAGCAGGAAGTGTTTGCTATTGCAGGATTTCAAAGTCAAAACATTGGGTTTTGATGATCTCAGGGACATGTATAGAGATGATCCAGATTTTAAAGAGGCGTACGAAGCAGCTGAGAATCCAATTCTTAGAGATAGAAGCCAATGGGCAGAATACATGATCCAAGAAGGATTACTATTTAAAGGTAATCAACTTTGTATTCCAAAATGCTCTATGAGGGAGAATTTGCTGAAGGAGAAACATAGTGGAGGATTGGTAGGACACTTTGGTCACGACAAGATGTCAGCAAAATTGAATGTGTCATATTTTTGGTCGGGAATGTGAGAAGACGTCAAGAGATTTGTGGACAGATGCAGAATCTGCCATCATTCGAAGGGAAGGAAACAGAATGCAGGGCTTTATCAACCGCTACCCATACCTAGGAAGCTGTGGGATGTAGTTAGCATGGATTTCATATTTCGGTTGCCAAGAACACAAAGAGGTTTTGACTCAATCTTTTTGGTGGTGGATAGATTTTCCAAGATGGCACACTTCATTCCATGTCAGAAAACCAGTGACACAACTCACATTGTGAATCTGTTTTTCAAAGAAGTCATTCAACCTCACGACTTACCAAGGAGCATAGTTTCGGATTGAGACACTAAGTTCGTAGGACACTTTTGGAGGACCTTATGGAAGAAGCTGGGAACTAACTTATTGTTTAGTTCAACTTATCATCCTCAGACAAATGGACAGATAGAAGTGGTGAACATAAGTCTGGGAGACTTGCTGAGAATCCCGGTGACAGAACACCATAGCCAGTGGGACAACATATTACCACAGGCAGAGTTTGCTTATAACGACTCAGTTAATAGAAGCACGGGGTAGAGTCCATTTCATATTGTCTATGGCATGCAGCCGAGAGGAATTTCTGAGCTGAGATATTCAGAACAGATTTCAACTAGGAGCGCTAGTGCAGAAGATTTCGTAGAGGTGATGAAGGAACTTCACAACCAGGTGAAGAAGCGTTTACAGAACTTGAGCCAGGAATATAAGTGCATAGTAGATCAACATAGGAGACAACTTCAATTTGATGTTGGTGATTTGATTCTGGCAAGTTTGAGAAAGGAGAGGTTCCTGAGAGGAACATATAATAAACTAAAGATGAAGAAAATCAGACCATGTAAGGTCTTGAAGAAATTTGGGGTGAATTCTTACGAGATTGAATTACCCGATGGGATCGAAATTTTTCGATATTCAATATCTTAGATTTGTACCCATATAAAGTTGAGGAAACATGGATAGGAAATGAATAACCAGAGGTCCAGTGGACAAAACAGATGCCAGTTGCAAAAAAGTCGTAGATGGAGCGCATACTGGACAAAAGGGTCAGCAAGAAGACCAGGTGAAAGCAATACTTTGAATATTTGGTCAAGTGGAAATGCCATCCAGTTGAAGATGCCAGCTAGGAGAATGAGGCAAAGATCCAAAGGTGTGGACACACCATACACGAGCTCATGGATAGGATCCCATGAAAATTTTCAAGCAAGGGAGTATGATGCAAGAGCATCTCAAGCGAGCCAGCGCGGGGATAAAAGGACATCTGGAAAAGTGCCCAGCACAAATTTTGAAATGTCTTAAAATATTAATGAAGCCATCAAGTGGAGACACACTTGTAAAATGTAAACAGACCTTGAGCGATCTTCTCTCATCCTTAGTAGGTAGAAGGCATTTATGATAGTTAATGAAAGTAGATATAATTTAATGCATAGATTAGACAATTTAGAATGAGAGAGGGAAACAGAATATAGACACCCTCATTTTTTTATTGTAGGATAGAAGAATAGAAAAGATAGAAGGAGGATTCCAATTGAGAGGATAGAGCACAAAAGAGAAGAAGCAGAGAGCTGTGTAGCCAAATTCCATGTACAGAAGTTCTGGATAAATGCAAGAAGGAATTGATTCAGACTCATGGTGTTCAAATATTCTCTGTGTATGCATTTTTGAATGTTATGCTCATGAATGTTTTACTCTTTCTGCCATGCAATTTATTTTATGCTATGTATGAATGATTTCTTGTTGAATGTTTGAAATCTGAGAGAGAGAGAGTAAGGGAAATGAGTTTCAATTGTTTCTCTATTTGAGCAAGAGTTCCTGCAAGGAGTGCAGTTGAATTGTCCGCAAGGAGTGCGTTGACAAAGGGTTCAAAGGTTTGTCTCTGAAAGCTCAGATACGATAGCTTTTGTGCTCATTCCCACATAAGTGCAGTGAGGCACATGAGCTGTGCAAGGAGTGCGTAGGCTAAGTAAAGTCTCAGAGTTGTGAACTTGAGAAGTCATTGAAGGGCTACTGCTACAGGGGGTGCGCAGAGTTGAAGGATTTTAAATTCCTTGGAGTAATTAAGGAAATTTTCGTAATGAGTGTGTGCAGGAGTCTTCTTCAAGACTCGGAGTTGGAGAAAGTTTAGGAAGGATAAAGCCTTCCAATTCGTCGAAGGAAGCACAAGAAGTTTGTGCCTTAGAACAGTGAGAAGGTATTGTGAGTTTGGGTCATGGGTGGTTAAGTACTGTGGAAAACCACTTTGGGTAAAAAGTTGCAGGCGTCCTTGAGAAGGAAATAATGGATGGTCGGAATTATCTGTGGAGAATTCACAAAGTCCCTCGAGCCGTCAGATCTCACGGAGGAGCAGGGGAGTTACGGTGAGTGGTCTCAAGGGGTTCAAGCTCAAAAGGAGTAGAGCCATAGATTCAAACCACAAGAGCCGTTGGATTTAACCGTGAAATTCTATTTCAGGGTTTTGTAGATTAAAGTCCTTAAATTTGTGCAACAAGACTCGTGAAATCACGAAACACGAAGTCCCGAGAGTGAAACGATTGTGTGGGCCACAGAATCAACAGGGTGGACAGGTGGTGCACTATCGACATGGAATTCAAACACCGTTGACCATTTCAGGGTTTCATGGGGTGAAGACCCAAATTCTTTGCATTAGGATTTGTGAAATCACGAAGTCCAAAGTCTCGACAGAATAAGGGGTTGTTGAAAAGTCAAATCTTGTGAGAACATTGGGTTTCAGGAATCGAGGGAACGAGTTTCTTGGCATCGCAACCGCCAAAATCAAGATAAGGAGAAATCTGAAACAGAGAGAGAGAGAGAGAGAGAGAGAGAGAGAGAGAGAGAGAGAGAGAGAGAGAGAGAGAGAAGGTCAAGCGTTGACTATTTTTGGGTTTTCAGAGATTGAACGACAAGGCACTTGACCACCGGATTCGCGAAAGTGCGAAGTCCGATCTCCCAAAGTATAAGGGGAAATTTCTCGAAGATAATTGTGGGTGAAGATTTCCTGGAAGGGAAATAGAGGAGCCATTTCTGAGAGCTCTTTGGGCTAGTGTAAGAGGAAGATCCTGAGTACGTGACCTTCCGACCTGCGGGTTGAGGAGGGGTTGCATCAAAAGATCGGGAATTCCTTGGTATAGTCTGGACTAGCTAACACTAGAGATTCTCTTATAGATTTCTTAACTCACTCAAACGATGATTTAGCTTCGACAATCCATTTCATCTCACTGTCCTTATTCAACATATATGTGATTAATTTGACAATTTCAAAAAAGTTAGGGATAAATCTTCTCAAAAATCTTATCTTCCCTAAAAAAAACTAGACTTATTGATAGGAATGTTTATTGTGTCAATAGCCTCGATTCTCTTGGGGTAAACCTTGATTCCATCCTTCAAAACTATATGACCTAGAAGCTTGCCTTCTTGCATAGAAAAATGAGATTTCTCAGGGTTAAGAGACAAACCAAATTTTCTGCATTTCTCGAAGGTTTGTTTGAGATGAACCAGATGTTCTGCATCAAAATTGGAGAGGACTATTTGATCATGTAAGTAAATAACAAAAAAATTATCTCTCTCATCGATGAAAGCTATATCCATCACTCTTTGGAAAGTGGCCCTTGTGTTCATCAAACCAAATGACATTTTATCATACATGAAAGTTCCCCATGGAGTGGTGAATGCATTTTTTTCTTTATCATCTTCGTGGACAACAATTTGGTTGTATCTAGAAAAACCATCGATCATAGACATTTTTTATCTCCAACTAATTTTTCCAGGACATGATCCATTTTTGGCAGTGGGTAGTTGTCCTTGAGGGATGATTGATTTAAATTCCTGAAATTTGTAAGTTTTAAACCTGTGAAGTAAAGCAATGCATATAGATTCTTAAGCAATACAAAAATTAATCAATGGCTCATACACAAAGTACACAGAGATTTTTACCGAAAACCCTCAACCGAGAAAACCTTTCTTATTTTCATTGTATCGAATTTCACCATTCGCCATACAATATATACAATGTTTTTAGGTATTCCTTAGATACCAAAACCCTAATCCCTTAATCCGGGATTAATTTACAAATCAACTAAAAATAGCAAAATCCGCTAAAAATAGCAAAAACTGCCCAAAAAAATAAAATTTCGGGGCACTGCCTTGAACCCCGTCGGTCACGGGCTACCGCCTGGTGCCGAACGTTGTGCATAACCAGGGGGGGGAATACCTGCCCCCCATGGGACCCCCCTAGGAAAGCACCTGGAAAACATGACAGAGCTCTAGGTGAAGGGATCATCAAACGTAGTTGTCGTATCTGACGCACCCACACACACACACATGCAAAGAATATAAGACATACCCAACATTCTCCCACGTGTTGTTTTCTTTGCATCCAGGGCTCCAGGGGATTATATAGTCAACAATCCAGGGCAACAATGCCCATTGTTACTCTACACCAAGAGAACTTTTCTATGCTCACAGACTTTGTCAATGAATCTGCAACATTCTTCAAAGTGTCAACCTTTTCCAGCAACACCTTCTTTTCCTCAACCATGTCTCTCACAAAGTGATACTAAACATCAATATGCTTTGTCTTTGAATGATAAGCTGGGTTCATTGCCAGGAATATTGCACTCTGACTGTCATAGTCTAATCTCACTGCTTGTTGTACCAACCCAATACCCAAACACAACCTTTGTAACCATACTGCTTCCTTGCTTGCATGAGTGGCTGCCATGTATTCAACTTTTGTAGTTGAGAGTGCCACTACAGCCTGTCTTTTTCTCATCCAACTGATTGCTCCTCCAAATAGGTTAAACACATACCCACTTGTAGA
>ML796730.1:124897-152146 GCA_009831015.1 Picea engelmannii
AGGTACTATCAGATCCCTTTGGTTTTTCAACCTTCTTAGACTTGCAATCTTTCTTATAATGCCCTGTTTTACCACACTTCCAACATTTCCTCAAAGATTTTCTTGGGGACTTAGATCTACCTGTAGATTTAGATCTCCATCCCAAAGGCTTACCAGGGTTCCTATCTTGGGTACGCCCTCTTAAAAATAAAGAATCTATGCTGTGACCATCCATGCTTTTTCGCCTCATCTCTTCAGATAACAAGGATGCAACTACATCCTCATACTTCAATGTAGATTGAGTGGTACTACCTATTGATACAACCATATTATCCCAAGAGTATGGCAAAGAACATAACAAAGTAATACACTTATCTTCTTCTACAATCGTAATATTAACAGATCCAAGTTGACTTACCAAAGTATTAAAGGCATTTAGATGTTCTGTCACACAATCTCCATCTTCCATCCTAAGATGATACAACTTCTTTCGAAGAAACAACTTGTTTACTAGGGACTTTGATTGATACAAATTCCCTAACTTATCCCATAGTTCCTTGGCTGTATATTCTCCCGAGACATTCAACAACATCGAATCTACCAGGCAGAGTCGAATGGTACTCCTTGCTCTTCTTTCCAACTTGTCCTAATCTTCCTTCGACATACCAGTAACTGGTGTACTAGTAGTTTGTGTAATAGTAGGTTGTGTACCAGTAGCCTGTGTGCTTGTAGATGGTGTACCAGTAGGCTGTGTACCAGGATCCATAGCGATCCATTGTTCTTTGTCTACAAGAAGGTCCTCCATCTTGAGATTCCATAGCTCAAAGTTTTACCATTGAACTTCTCTATCTTGATTCTAGATGAGCTCTCCATTCCTCTTACTTTACTTGAATCTCCACTGCAAAATCTCCCACTGAACCCAGGTTTATCATAGACCCAAGATAAATTTGATCTATCAAGACCGAGCCAAACCCTCAGCAACAAAGGTGTCCCTCTGAAGCCAAAAATGTGCTCTGATACCACATGTAAGTTTTAAAACTGTGAAGTAAAGCAATGCATATAGATTCTTAAGCAATACATAAATTAATCAATGGCTCATACACAAAGTACACAGAGATTTTTATCGAAAACCCTCAACTGGGAAAACCTTTCTTACTTTCATTATATCGAATTTCACCATTCACCATACAATATATACAATGTTTTTAGGTATTTCGTAGATACCAAAACCCTAATCCCTTAATCCGGGATTAATTTACAAATTAGCTAAAAATAGCAAAATCCGCTAAAAATAGCAAAAACTGCCCAAAAAAAATATTTCAGGGCGCTGCCTCGAACCCCGTCGGCCCCGAAATGCTACGCGTAACCAGGGGGGGGAATACTTGCCCCCCCCCCCTGGGACCCCCCTAGGAAAGAACCCGACAAACACAACAGAGCTCTAGGTGAAGGGATCGTCAGACGCAGTTGTCATATCTGACGCACCCACACACACACACATGCAAAGAATATAACACATACCCAATAAAATCTACACAAATCCTTATTTCCCCACTTTTCTTCCTAACAGGTACCAAATTTTCTACCCATTTGGAATACCTAAGTGGGATGATAATATTTGCATCGAGGAGCTTCTTGAATTATTTTTCTATTACTAGAAAGAGGATAGGATTTATCTGTCTCAACTTCTACCTGAAAGGTTTGATACCATGCTTCAAAGGAATCTTATGTTCAATTACAGAGGTATCGTAAGTTCTTAGATAGTCATAGGACCATGAAAATATTTTTTTATACTATTTAAGCAGATCAACGTACATATTTTTTACTTGTGATGGGAGGTATTTAGATATCTTGACCAGTTTAGGATCTTCTTTAGTTCCTATATTGCAATCTTCAACCTCTTTGGGTTGAGGTCGTAAGGTATATTTTAAGGGTATATCATCTTGGTCAAAAAATCTTTCTAAAGGTATCATACCTCTGGGGATCTAATTTTTCTTAAGCACAAGCATTCGGTGATTTGCAATCTTATCCCAAAACTTTTCAGGATCTTCACCTTCTTGCATGATCCAGATAGGATCTTTATGATTTTTTTGATCTATATGAGTCTTGGAGAACTCATCAACCATTTTTAGGAACTGTTTAATCTGCTCGTCATCTTCAAAGACTTTCCAGTGTTTCATATTATTTTGGATTAAAGGTTTGTGTCTCATTTCGATATGATATTTCAGCTTTAGGGAAATAGGTGGTACAAACGTAGTAGCTGCTTTGGCGAAAGAGTCTTCCTACTGATTTTCCATTCCGAGAATGTAGTGAATGTTAAATGACGAGAAAAAATTCTCTATCAAATCCTGGCACAATTCATGTATGAACTTAGCCTTGGATGTTTAGCTTGATATTGCTTCTTTATTTGTTTCACAATAAGCTCTGCATCACCATAAACTATTAGATGTTCAATTTTTAGCTTCCTGGAAGACTCTAATCCTAAGACTAGAGCTTCATACTCACATAAATTATTTGTATAATCTATTTCCCACTGTAGTCTATATGAAAAGGGAATGACACATACTCATCTCTAGGTGCAACAAATACCACTCTAGCCCCTCCAAGACAAAGCGCCATACAATTGTTTTTTCCATACTCCTTCTCTATTATTTACACCTTTCTTTGTTTTTTCTATTTTTTTGTTTTCTTCTTCTATACATTCTTCAAAGTCATCATCTATTGATAAAATACAATTTCCTAAATCTTGATCTGTGACATAAACTAGGTAATTGTTTGGGTTTTTTGGGTCACTTACAGTATATTCCAGTCTGGTCTCTCTGTACAGTCGAGTAAATTGTCCATCAAAAATCGGGATTGTAGCATAAGTCATTTCTAGTTGAAGTGATCCTCCTAAATTTGCACCCCAAGATCCGGATAAAATCATTCCATACTTGTCGGGGACGTCAACAACAATTACATCCATAGGGATACTCGTTACGAGAATCTGTGCAAGATTTACTACCAAATATTTGATCATGCTAAGACACTTAACTTTTCTTCAATCAAACAAGTATAAGTCCTGATAAGGTCTAGTGATTTCAAGGCCTAAATTTTCCATGATAACTTTAGGCATTAAATTGTGAGAGGCCCCAGAATCTAACATACAATTATGAAGTAAGTGGGCATGCACAGTTCATGTAATATAAAATAGAGAAACAAAATCCTTATTATTTTCAATGTGCGGACCAAACATAATTGTAGGTCTTTCATCTTGTAGATTGATCACATCTGTGTGATATTCATCATCGGAAAAAATTATCATTTTAGCAATCTATTTTTTATAAATTGGATTCTTTGCAAGCTCAACCAGAGGCATGGGGATTTTAATTTTATTTAATTCATTTTCTAAACTGAAACCTCCAACTATTTTTTCAATTTCTCTGGTTGTAGCTTATGCTTCACTATTCTCAACTTTCTTAGTTTGTGTTGCTCTTGTTTCAACTATTTTTGTTCAGGCATCTTGTGTTTCAACCAGTGGTTTAGTCACAATTGCCTCATTTTCTTTATTTCTCGATAAAATATTCTTCGGTGGAACACTTGTAGGATTTGTTTCTATGGGCCTTGAATTAAACTTTTGTTGAATTTCAGCCATTATGGATTCAACGATTCCTTGATATCCAGACTCTCCCAGATTATTTATACTTTCCTCATTACTAAAAAGAGGTTCTAGGTCTAGAGATATTTCATATTCTTGTCTAATTAAATGAGGTTCCTGGTCATCATCACTAAGGTTGTTTATATCCTCTTCTAACCGCTCATAGTTTTTCATATCATCTCTTTTCATAAAAAAATTCATTTTAAACGGAGCTTCAATTTTTTGATCTTCATTTTTCACTTGTTTTTGTCATTTCTGGGGGTTAGGATTTATCCTAAACTTATTTCTAGTGAATGGATCAGGTTTGTCTTTGTCTAGTTACATTCTAGATATTTTGTTCGACAAATCTTTGAATATCTTAGCCATGTCATCCATTTTTTCTTCCACAGACTTCCTAGATCCAGAGGGTCTCACTTGTTCCCTAAAGAGTTTAGGTTCGTTGGTTCTTGTATCAACCTTGGATTTCAGTTTACCATATGCCATCATGTTTGATTCATTTTCTATGGCATCGTCTTGCATTCTTTCCAGAGTGGCATATCTTCTTTCTCTTAAAAGTAGGGCGAAGTCAGGTTCAAAAGCCCCTGTGAAAGTTACCTTTGCTACAGGTTGAGAGGGTTTAACTTCCGCTGGGATCTTATGATATAGTTTGTTAAACCTCTAAGTAAATTTGAGAACTGACTCATAATTCCTTTTTCTTAGAGCCCCAGATTCAGTCAGATAATACAGATGGTCTTTCTTTTCTCCCCACTGTCTTAAAAATGCATTTTCTAAATCATCATATGACAGTAGGGATGCTACCGCGAGCCCTCGAAACCTGATTCTTACTTGTCCTTTGAAAGTTTGAACTAAAATCCTTAAGAAAACATCTTTATTCTCAATGCCAAGGATATGAGCGAACTGATCGAAAAAGGTTGTGTTCTCTGTTGCAGTTAAATCTCCTTCTCCCGTAAATTTTGGTAAGTTCTTCATATAATTTTTAGGTAAATCATGAAGGATGGGAGAAAGGACCAAGGGAGCGTATCTGGCCTCTACTTTGGAAAAAATACTAGGTGGTGGGGGTGGTCCTTAACCTTGTCCACCTATTCCCCCACCTCCAACAACAACCATCGAAAGTCTAGGGGATGAACTTTCTAAAAAAAAGAGGGCTTTCAAAAAATTCTAGGGACCGAAGTGGTGATCTTTCAACTTCTTTGGGATGTGGCTAAGGGAATTTCAGAAAAATGTCATTAGGAGATGAAAATTCTAAAAGAGGAGGGAAAGGAAAATGTGGACTGGTTTCTTTTGACTTACAAGATGTGTAAATAGGTGAATCGATAGGGGACGAATCAAGGTATATAATATGGTCTTCATGGTTTCAGAGAACTGGGACCTTTACCTTGGGCAAGTTTGAGGTCGACAAAGTATTAACGGTAATTTGTAAAGAGGAGGATTTTTTGCACTGATCGTTAGGAGTATTAGGTGAGTCAATCTCAGTTTTTACTTCAGATACAATTACCTCAGGGTTCTCATATCTAACCTCGTGTTTATTAGTTGAGGCCTCTGCAGAGGGTGCTTGTTTAAAATTATCTTTAGGGGTTAGTTCTTCAACCATAATCTTAGTATTGACTTGTACAACTTTGGGTTGATATTTTTTACCAGTTGATGCAGTAGTCGATTTAAGGTATCCCTTTGGTTTCAACAACCTTTGGGATCTGATACATGTGTGGTCTGCTTATCATATGGGTTCTTTCTAGTATTCTTTTGACCAAATTCCAATTTATCTTTGGTGGAGTAGACAAGTGAAAGATAAAAATGTCCTTACTTTGTGTATTCAATCTTTGTTCATGATCAAAGATAGAATCTTACCTTGTCATTTTCCCAGGGAAAAATAACTTTGTTTCTCCGTCCCCAACAACGACGCCAAAAATATGTTGTTCCTGAGATTAAACTTAAGTCTCAAAGAGTAATGTCAGGCATCATGAATGTTTAAGATATTGTTTTGTAAAGGTTATTTTTCTATCTTAGTTATATGAGAAAAAATCCTTAAATGAAATTAACAGTATGGCAACACAGAGGTCGTATTTCGTGTTTGAGTCAAAATTGCAATAGTGAATGATGTGAGAGAAGACTACAAAACTGTAAAACAAATCAAGGCATCAATTGCTGAAGAGTCTCACCTTGTTACAGTGAAATAAAATAGATAGTGTAACCTTGAATAAAGTATAAGATACACGAATCTATACAACTCCCAGGTCTTGATTTAATCACAATAAATGTAGAGGAAAAGCTGCTTACTTAATAAACCACTGATGAAATACGATTACAATAGTTGCTGTACTAAATCAAAATCAAACATTTATCAAGGGATGCAGAAAAAAATTCTGAGAGATGGAAAAATAGAAGAAACACATGACCCAATCTAAACAAAGTTTGGAATCTTTGTCTACACTTGTATTAATACTCAATAAGGAGAGTTTTCTCTATTAAAATTAGCAAGAAGCAACCCTTTGATATATCTTGAATATATCCATTTATAAAAACTTTCTCAACTTATAACGGTTGGACTTCTTATAATTAAAAATAACAAATATTTTTGAATAATGCACAAAATGTAAAAATTGAAGAGTTTCACTAGCATTCTCCTTTGTCTCTTTGTCTGTTGGCAGAGCTGTTTATTCTTCTCATTCTTTATCCTGGATACAACTGGCATCTGATCTTCACATGTATGATTTGTATGTGCATGTTTCCTTACTTGTTTCTGGATGTTCTTGTCTTCTCATATTCAAAGCATTGGATGCATTTGTTCAATAATTTCACCACTAACCTTGAAAGATTAGTTGCTTCTTTCGCCTCGAAAGTGTATAGCTTCTTCTCTATATGAGGCAACTTTTCTTGTATCCCTTTTTCTCCTTGAGATGTAACTTGTAACTGTTATCTTGGGTTTACTATCCATTTATTTATTTGAAGGAGATCAATCTGGTTCATATTTTGGATGACTGCCAGAGCCTCTTGTTTTCTTGTTCTGGAAGTATACTGATTCTTTGCTATATCAATTTGACCTAGGGCTTCAGAAATATCACTTCCTTAAAAATCAATTAGTCCTTTGTCTAGTGATGTCAATGCTTCTATACAAGCTTCATTTACATCTCTGACAAGTCTCTTGCTTTCTGCTAAATTTATTTCCAAGGCCTTTAAAACCATATCACCTTTAATTTGTTCCGAAAGAGAAAGTCAATGAACATATGAGATATCATCCTTTGGTACCAATAAGATGGCCTCTTGAAACTTAACTCGAGCTGAGTGATATTCTCTTTCTTTAATGTAGATATCATTTAGTGCGAGGTCTACTGCCTGGTAGCATTTATGGATGGCATCGACCTTCATGAAGAGATCTTGCTGGGCTATTTATAGTTTTTCATTTATCTCCAGTTCTTGAGTTCGAAAAGATGATATCTCTATTGATGTACCTTCGGTCAAGTCTAAGATGGATTGCAATTTCCTTATTAACTCTTCTTGTTGACTGATCAAGCCTTTGTTGGCCTCTTAATTTTGATGGATATCTTCAAGGTTAGCTTGCAGCTATTGAATTTGATGTCTGTCATAAGCTTTGACATGTTCAAAGTCTCAGTTCATCTTATTTTTCACATCTTGTTCCATAGTCATTATCTGATCCTGCAATTTCCCTACCAACATGTCTCTCTTCTTTAGTTGTTTGGCCAAATTTTCCATAGACCATTGATTTTTTGTGGCAAAGGCACCTAAAGAACCTGTCATTTCTCTACCAAATTCTGAATCATATCGATTTTTTCCATCGTATACCATTATTTTTCTTTTGACCATCGCTCCATCTCTCTGATGAGTTTCTCATTTAACTATAGCCCTCCTTTTCTTGATGAAGAAGAAATATGACGGAGGCATATCTTCAGGTGCAATTGGGGTGAGATCATCTATAAAAATGACTTTAGAACTGAGATTTTCGAAAGTAGATTGTAATGGTGTCAATGAAGTGATAAGGGTACCTAACTCCTTATATAGTTGTTTCTCTTTAGTGTTGGCCACAAAGGTGGCTGGAATAGAAGGATATGTATCCCATCCTTGCTTCAGAAAGGCCTCGAGCTGAGACTTTTCCTAAGGGCCTAGTGGAGTTGATACTGAAGCCTCCAATTCCTAAGTTAAAGCATCGACGCCCTTTGGGTTTTACTTAGTATCCTATTTTCTAGAGCTTCCTATTTCAAAACCTAGAGGTACAGTTTCCAAAGTAGGAGAAGTGTCTTGCTACATATTATTTTTGTCATCCCTATGACCATTGATGATGTAAACCTCTTTGTAGTCTTCAGAGGGGTCAGTGGCCTGAATTCCTAAAGAAAGAAGAGAGAAGAAATTTTGCTGAGAAAAGAAGTTGCATTCTCCTTTGTAAAAACCCTATTAAAGAGGATGTTCACAAGTTGTTATATAGGCAGGGTGTGAGAATGCATGATTCTCATAGGCTGCACCATATCTGGGTTGTGAGAGGTTGGTAGGTTTCTATATAAGTAGCATGCGACAATGCTCATATGTGGGAAAAACGAGCATCTTCTCAATGCTTCTAGAAGGAGAAAATTCCATGGTGAGGTGGCATCCGAATGGTTTGGATCTTACTCGCTTTCATGATTTAGTGGGATCATCCTAACCTCCTCACCTTATCCTCTTTAGCTTATAAAAGGAGAGGAACTCTCATTGAGAAGATTGGATTTAGATTTTGGAGTTTGGAGCTTTATCTTTTTGGATTGGCTTGGATGAGATAAGCTTTTGGGATTAGCTTGGATTAGAGTGGCTTTGAGATTTGTTTTGTCAAGATAGATTATGAATATTATCATATCTATGCTCTCAGAACTCTTGGAGTGGAAGTGTGTGGGGAATGAAGGACAGTTGGAAGGGACCTTATGACATCAAGGCCATGGTTGTAATCTCTCTTTCACATTTAATATGATACATTAATATGATTCTTTCCTATAAAGCTTGTTGTGTTTTATTGTATGATTCCTTGATCACATACGTAGGTTTATATTGAGTTTATGCTATTACTATCACTCTGGTTGGTTGTGTTCTTTTGGAGGATCATCATTGTATGAGTGTTGGAACAGAGCTAGGATGGCGATGGTGTGAGGAAGCGACGTTTAAATGGTATGTCACCTATCCCTCTTTACTTAGTAAATTCAATATTTAAAACTTAAGGAAAGCGTCATTTTCTGGTATGTTTTGTTCTAGATCCAGGTGGATCTAGGGAGATCAGTTAGTGTCTGCACCTACCAATTTATCCAATAACAAAATTGGCAACTCGACTGGGGAACAAATTGTTTCCTAGTTAGTCTAGTTTCCCTTCCTTTGATTGCTTGTTTTTTGGTTTCTGAGTCTGTGGGACATCCATACAGACTCTCTAGATATAGAAGTTCACTTAGATTCCCTATCCTTTTTCAAAATTTTCTTTGATTACAAACATTCTCGCACTACACCTCTCTATAGCCTATGAAAACCATTGATTTTCGCACCGTGCTGATAGATCTAGTGCGAACTTCTTGCACTCTACCAGTGTCTAGCCTATGAGAATACCTAATTCTCACACTGTACTCTACTGCTAGGCTGCAAACTTGTTTGTAAACTTTTTTGGATTGGGTCTTGTCATCTTTTGATGACCCAGTTTTTCTTTGATCAACTAGATTGAGATTTTGGACCCCATATTGATCTATTTACAGTGTACTTGACATTCTTTGAGTTGCTTTTAGCCATCTTTGCTTTATTTGGTTTTGAAGGATTAGTCTCTTTCTTTGAGTGTCTTTCAATTACAAAGCATGTGTTTTCTTTAGAATTGTTTAGGGAAAGATCAGATTTCTTCTAAATAGTTCGCTTTAAAAGAAAACTTTTAGTTTGGGTTTCTTTGTTTTAACAAAGTTCATTATTGCTTTTAGTGAAATTTTTGAAACAAAAAGATTTAATTTCTTGCTTTATATTAGATTGGGGGAATCCTTGCATTTGAAGTGGCGAAATTGCATGTACAATACCTTTTTCTCATTTCTTGAGAATCTTGATATTGATGAGTTTAATAGATTTTGGGACATTGTGCATCTAGGAATGATAAATGTTTTCTCCTTCTCGTAGCATATCTTTCATCGAAATGAAAATATTGCATCTTCATCTCTTTGCATAACTTTCGAGTCAGTCAAAACACCATATTGTCCACGCCATTTTCCTTTTGAGTATCAACAACCATAAAATAAAATGCTTATAAAAATTGATTAGACATTTTTATATTTTCTGGTAGAAAACCTACATTAGATTAGTTGTAGGGCTTTGGAATAGGTGCAAAAGTTAAATTTCCAATGCTACAAACAAACATAGAATCTTGTGTTAGGGAGCAGTGAAATCCACTTATTACATTTTGTCATGGGAAGCCCTTCTAACACAAGGGTCAATCATGAGGTCACATTGATATTGACAGAGTTACTCACCCTGCTTTGTCGGTCTTGTTGTAGAGATTGCATGTATTATGGGGGTTGCTTGAAGGTATACCCATAGTGATGAGTGGAATCCTTTCAAGTTGATTTTGGGCTAGATACCCTGCCCTTGCGCGTGGATCAGACTGTCGATTGTTTCCCCAGGAATCACTGTAGTGATTGCTAACCTTAGTGGCCTATCTCTTTAGGGTCTTTACACAAGGTGACTGTGGAGGGGAAAGTCTTCACGTTATCTGGAATCGACGTTGGCCAAACTCACTCGGGCTCCTTGGAGTGTATACCCATGATTATGTGTGGGATCTTGCACTAGGGTGTAAGTCAATTAAGTAGGTCGTCAACGTAATGTTTCCACCCACTCTATCTCAACCCCTTCTTACTTTGTTCCCACGACATTGGATTTCATCACCAACTAGTGCATTCATTGTGAGAAGGTTTTGTTTGCTTGCTTGCTTACTAGATTTTTAGAATTTGCTATTTGTTTTCCCTAGAGGACTCTAGATTGGATATTTATTTAATGGTGTCATTTCCAGGAATGACCAATGAAGGAACCCCTTCTCTAGGAGAACCTTTTGTTTTTCCTTCTTATGGAAACATTGGTCCTCCTCACATCGCTACTTTGAGCCTTCCAGGTCTCACTATTGGATTACCAGTATGGTTGTTTTCTACTCAGGTAATCTCAAATGCAGTAAGTTCTTTGTTTGTAAGCACTTTCCCCCAAGAGGATCAACCTCATGTTGATCCTTCACCACCTTCACCAACAAGATCTTCTTCGCCTTCTTCACTTATAAGGTCTTCTTCCATTTCATCTTCTTCACCGAGTGAAAGATCTCAAGATGGTAACTTGGTGGATAAGAAGAAGAAGAAATGAAAGAATAAGAAGAAGAAAATTAAGCAAGGATCCAAACTTCCAACCACTGTCAAACATGTTGGAAAACAACCAGTCACTGTTAATCGTGCTGGGAGTGTTGATGATTTCAAGATCACCCAAACAACTCGTAAGCCCAAGTACCCGTGAAAGATTTGTAAGGGTATCCATCTTCTTAAGGATTTCCTTGGTCTATCCAAGGTTATAGAAGCTTGGTCGA
Source organism: Picea engelmannii (assembly GCA_009831015.1). NCBI lineage: Eukaryota > Viridiplantae > Streptophyta > Pinopsida > Pinales > Pinaceae > Picea > Picea engelmannii. Next base: position 136,066 of record ML796730.1, read on the forward strand.
CACACCCTTGCCAACCCGTGTCATCAGCCTCTAAACAACATGTTGATGACCTCGTGTCAACTAGTCAAGATACCGTTGAGAAGAAGAAAAGTAGAGTCAAGCTCCCGTGTATGTTATACAAAGGGAGTCATCTAACTCACATTTTCCCTCATATGGAAGAAGCCTCAAAATTCTGGAAGACATACCTGTTTCACAGCCTCAAATTCCAGCTGCTTATCGCAAGCTTACTCTTGACCCCTCTATAGTTGATGGAATGATCAATCTGGTTTCCCCGTCGGTCAATCCGGTTCATCAAGTGGTCAATATGGCCACGTCCTTAATTGAACCAGATGACAAAGTGGTTGATCCAATCCCATCCTCGGTTGATCCCTATCTCCCGTTAGAGAATGAAACCCAAGCGGTCGATCCATTTCCACCTGTCGACCCCATTCTCCCCTTGGAGAATGAAACCCAAGTGGTTGATCTGATCTCTCCATCGGTCGATCCTACTCTCCCACTAGAGAGTAAACCTGATACTGCCCATGTTTTTCTCATTGATACATAATCTACCATGCCCGTGGGTATTTCTCCTTCTCCCGTGGAAACCCCTCCAAGTAATGAGGCCATCCTTTTTAATTAGGGTGTGCTAACTAGACCTCGTCTTCCCTCTCACATTCCTTTCCAGATTATAGTACATGTTTGTGGTCGGGACGTTCCTCAAACATTGATAGATGAAGGCTCGTTTGTTATTGTTTTGTCCTCTATTTCTTGGCAAGATTTGGGTTATCCTCCGCTTGCACCGATTACACAAAATCTGTTATCTTTTAATAGAAGAACTAGTCAACCTTTAGGGACCCTTCCTCAGTTTCCTGTAACATTGGGAGGGAAAACTGTCTTTATTGATGTCATGGTCGTCAAAGACACCTTGGATTTTGCTTTACTCCTTGGGTGATATTATGTCTATGCCATGAAAGCTATTGTGTCTACTCTTTTTCATGTGATATCTTTCCCTCACGATGGATGAGTTGTGAATTTTGATCAACTTTCATTCATTGACCCTGACTGAATTGCCTCCCTAAATGGTTCTTATATGTAGATGGTATTGCCCCTGCCACAGGTCAATTATGTGGCATTGTATCCCATGGATTCAACTTCCGATGACTTAGATCCAGTAGTTGACATGGTGATCTCTTCAATAGGGTTGTTAGAGCCTGATCTCTTTACCTCTGTCACGACACTCGACATGGTGTCCTTCCAGAGTGTGTTTTTTCCTTCCAGTGAAGATCTCTTGGAAGCCATGATCGAGTTTTGTCCCTTGACATGGTGTCATTCCGGAGCATTGTCTTCTTGGAATCCATGGTCAAGAAGAGATACTTCAAGGATAGTTTTTGTGTCTTTGAGGCAAACTCATTAAAAAATGAAACAGAGGTTAAGAGCATAGTTCTTGTTTCTATGCCAAGATCATTAAAAACTGAAATAATTTTTCTCCCTCTTTGTTGAGTCAAGTCCTTCGTCTAGTATTTGAAGCTTCATTTCATTCTCATTTGCATTTGGATGAAACAAAGCTTGGGGGGAATTTTTCTTTGGCCTTTGGAATTCATGCTGAAGTTAAACTGCTAGCTTCTTAAGCTGGGGGCTAAGTACCAACCATCCCTTTGTTATGCATTGAGATGTCACAAACATAGTTTTCTATGGTTCAAGCTTGTGTAAATAATGAAACCACTTACCTCAAGCATAGTTTCCTCTGGTTCAAGCTTGCGTAAAAATGAAACCAGGTCCAAGCATAGTTTTGTTTAGTTTTTAAGCTTGTGTAAAAACAAAATCTATCCCAAGCATAGTTTTGTTTTGTTTTAAAGATTGTGTAAAAATGAAAACAATCCTAAGCTTAGTCTTTGTTCTTTCTCATGCTCGTAAATACATGAGAATAACTTACCAAGCTTATTCTTTGTTCTTTCTCGTACTCGTAAATCAATGAGAATGTAACCGAGTATACTTTTATCGCTTTTTCAGACTCGTAAAGGTTATACAAAAAAGGAACCCCTTGGAGTTCCCTTTAATCTCTTTTCAGACTCTCTAAACATGAAAGGATTGCTGAGCAACCTTGTTATTTTCATGCTCGTTAAAGTATTTGAAGAAAACGTCTATTGAGCAATAGTTTATCTCTTTTTCAGTCTCATCGGACTACTTTATGAAAAAGGAATTGAGAGAGTTCTCTTTAAGTGTTTTTTAGACTCTATAAACATGAAAAACCCCTGAGTTTTCTTTCTTTGGACTCATAAAACAAACATTGAAAGGCCTATGTGGGACCAAACCACTCCTTCTTAGGGTTTGTTAAACATACTTTGAGGGACTCATATGAAGGATGATCTTACATTTAAAAGCATATGTTATCATCCTTAAGATTGTGTAAAAATAAACAGGCACTCGCCAGAAATGGTGGGGGAAAAATTTGGAAAGAAATGTGTCTAAACCTGTATTCCATGGAAGAGTCACTTTTGAACATGACACCCTTTCAATATATTTGTATCTAGGTTGGAAAATCCACTCGTATCTTGATCATACTCCTTATAAGATTACAAATTGGTCTATGATCCCTGTTGTTGAGTCAGTATTTCCCAGGACAGTTGTCGTGTCGTCAATATGTTCAAAGAGATGTTCAACCCAGAAAGCTTTCTATTGCGTCGACCATTTCTGCAGTCCTTAAGCCTTTTATTGTGTCGGTCATCCCTGAGTCAGTCCTAAATCACTTGTTACTCTGATCTACCTCAAATATTTTTACCCATTTCGTGTCATTGATGGGGGATACATTAAGGCCCTCCTGTGACGAGTCTTTTCCTGTCGACTTCAACTCATTATCTAGGAATCAGACTTAGAAACTAATTGGTACCTTGGAACTTGCATGCCTCAATGGCAGGTTTCCTTGCTTTCGATAGTGGGTTTTCATTATTGACCCTTGATCGAGAGATTCCGTCGAGTGTTCAACTTCAACTCATTAATTCACATTTGTTGGATTGTACCCGTGTACCTTGGGAGTCATTGACATGAATGGTGATTTCCCTCTCACTTGTTAACGGTTCTCATCATTGACTGTTAATCAAGTGGTTTCTACCATGTTCGATTCCAGCACATGTATTCACATGGTTAGATTCGTACTATAGAGTGGTGGATACGAAGACCCTGAATCTTTTCTGACAGATTCAGGTTGCGTTGGAGTATATTCAGTTTGTACTGTTGCATAGATCCACATTGTATGTCTCATGGATATGTTCAAATTTAAGTCTTTAGCACATAGATCCACAGTGTGTTTTTGGTGGCTATGTTTAGATTTGAGTCATATCGGCATGGATCCACAGTGTATGTTTGGTGGCCATGACCTGTCTTACTTTACATGGATCTTCGCATGTCGGCATTTATGCTTTGAGTCATTTGTATTCTGAGTATGAGAATGCCTACCTCAGTGATGATATATTATTGTACTATATTTCCTTGTTTGTCGGTAGGTTTCCGACCGACTATTCCTTGTTCCCTACACACACTTGACAAAGTATTCTAGCTATCACTCTATTCTAAATTCATACTTTGGGGCACTATTTGTTACACATTATTTTTGTCATCCCTATGACCGTTGATGATGCAAACCCGTCTATAGTCTTCAGAGGGGTCAGTGGCCTAAATTCCTGAAGAAAGAAGAGAGAAGAACTTTTCCTGAGAAAAGAAGTTGCATTCTCCTTTGTAAAAGCCCTATTAAAGAGGATGTTCGTAGGTTGCTATATAGGTAGAGTGCGAGAATGAATGATTCTCACAGGATGCACCATAGCTGGGTTGTGAGAGGCTCACAGGTTTCTCTATAAGCAGGGTGTGAGAATGCTCATACGTGGGAAAAACGAGCATCTTCTCGATGCTTCTAGAAGGAGAAACTTCCATGGTGAGGTGGCATCCAAATGGTTTGGATCTTACTCTCTTTCATGATTTAGTGGGATCATACTAACCTCCTCACCTTATCCTCTTCAACTTATAAAAGGAGAGGAACTCTCATGGAGAAGGTTAGCTTTAGATCTTGGAGTTTGGAGCTTTATCTTTTGGAGTTTGGAGCTTTAGATTTTTGGATTGGCTTGGATGAGATAAGCTTTTGGGATTAGCTTGGATTAGAGTGGCTTTGAGATTTTTTTTGTCAAGATAGATTGTGAATATTATCAAATCTATGTTCTCAGAACTCTTGGAGTGGAAGTGTGTGGGGAACGAAGGACAGTTGGAAGGGACCTTATGACATCAAGGCCATGGTTATAATCTCTCTTTAACATTTAATATGATACAGTAATATGATTCTTTCCTATAAATCTTGTTGTGTTTTATTGTATGATTCCTTGATCACATACATAGGTTTATATTGAGTTTATGTTATTACTATCACCTCTGGTTGGTTGTGTTCTTTTGTAGGATCATCATTGTATGAGTGTTGGAACAGAGCTAGGATGGTGATGGCGTGAGGAAGCAATGTTTAAATGGTATGTCACCTATCCCTCTTTAGTTAGTAAATTCAATATTTAAAACTTAAGGAAAGCGTCATGTTCTGGCGTGTTTTGTTCTAGATCCAGGTGGATCTAGGGAGATCAGTTAGTGTCCGCACCTACTGAATTATCCAATAACATGGCTATTGATTCTCCCTGTAGTACTTTTGGTAAACAATTTCTTTTGTGTCTTTGAAAAGTGAAGAAACTGGCTTGTTGATCCAGGGATATAACTTGGACTCTGTTCAGTACTTCTTCATAAGACCCGACTCCCCTGAATATTTCATCATGTGGGGAGTTCTCATGCAGATATCTCTTCACATTGTATTGGGCCAGGTGGTTTTCCATGAATTTCTGTGGGCTGTGCCTTTTAAACTCAATTTCAACCAACTTGACATCCTCTAGAGTTGCAACTTCCACTTTGGAGTGGTCGAAGTCTAAAAATAAGAACATACCAAATTGGAGAGGAAAGGTAGGCCATACCTTTTTCTGGGTTTCTTTCAGATCCTTGTTGATGCTCCCTGTCACTATTTGACAAGCCACCTTTCAAGATACTAGTCGATATGGTAAAACATTCAGGAGAGAATGGGGAGGGACTGAGCATTCGAAAACCTTGATGTAAGAGAATTTTTCATCTATGAACTAGTCTCCTATTTTTCCCAGGTTTTCCATGATTCTATCTGAAATCTGAGGGGGTGGGAAACCATATAAATCTATATGAACATGCACCACTACATGATGGTAGATTTCGTAAAAGAAATGTTTTTCCTTTTTCACCCATATTTTGGAATGGTAAAAGTGTATCTGTTATTCACTAGTTGGGGTCCATCTCCAATTCATTAGTGGGAAAGGGGTTATGAAGCATATGACATCCATAATATATGCAGACATGTAGAAAGGGGTAGACTGTTCCTTTGATTTATCCAGTTGGTATTCGGTGATTTCTTTGGCCAGATTATCTGACAACATCTTGTCCCAGTTGAAATGATGCAGGAGCATCTCTCCACATCAGCCAGCCATGTCGGCGAATTCAAATTACACGCTAAGAGAGAGGCGCAACCTCATTTAAATCTGAATTCATTGTAACTTTAATGTTTAAGTTGGTGAGTTGTAGAGCCATGCCTTTGTGCAGGCTGCAGATAAGATCAGCCATTAATGTTTGATGGTTGAGATCTAGATCCGATAGCGGACTAGACAACCCATTCAATGCAATTGAATAGGGTAGGTAGGTTGGAGGGAAGCGCTCTAAGAGCCCCCTCAGGTAAAAGAGATTTCATATCTCATTTTGTGTAGTTGAAGAAGTTGAGTAGAGTTGAGTTGTAGTTGAAGAGAATCTATGTGTAGAGAGTAGAAGAGAAGAGCCAAGACCTTATTACAGTCCATGCTCAGGAACACATTGTAAATACATGCATTTTCCATTTTAATACAAATAGAGTAGTTTTTCCTGCATTACTGTGTGTTGAATGAATGTCTGTGAGTGTTCATATATGCTGTAGATGTATACTGTAGGTTTGAATTTGCAGGAGGTTGTTTTGATTGCATGTGAAGGTCTTTGAGGTTTCATGCTAGGAGGGTGTGATAGAGTACTGCAGTCTCTGAATACCGATGCATTGAAGCACTTCTGAACTCTGCGGATTCAGAAAAAGATGTGCTACGACACAGGAACTGAAGTCAACAACTCAGGGAAGACCTCAAGGTTACTAAATACCTTGGAGGCAAGGCTGTGTATGAGAGACACAGTTGCAGACAGAAACTCTGTTGTGAGTTCTGTAGAGCTCTGCCAGGTGGGCATTGAGCATATGCATAGTGGTGCATTTGAAGGAACTCTATTGTGAGTTTAGATAGAAGCCAGAATCACTGAGGATTCTGTGAAGCTCTGCCAGGTGGGAATTGAGCCAGTGCAAGGAGTGCACAAAGATAGGACTCTGCTATGAGTTTGGAGAAGAAACAGAATCACTGAGGATTCTGAGAGCTCTTCCAGGTGGGCATTGAGTAGGTGCAAGGGGTGCACAAAGGAATACTTCTGTTGAGAAGTTCAGGGAAGAAACAGAATCATTGAGGAATGTGAGAGCTCTACCAAGTGGGCATCGAGCGAGTGCATAGGTGCACAGGAGAAGGAGACAGAACTGCTGGAAGTTCTAGAAGAAGACACTCTACCAGGTGGGCATTGAGTAAGTGTGCAGACATGCACAGGGAGAAGAAAACTCTTTGATTTCTGATATTCGAAGGAATAATCCACTGAGGGATCTTCACAGGGTTGTTGAACACCCTGCAGACTCAAAAATCAGGTTGCTTGAACAAAAGGATAGCCAGGAGGGCATCTAATTTCTCCATATGAGGGAGAAAGGAAGAAAGGATAAAATCCCTTAGGGGTCTCAGTGGTGAGAAGCTCAGGACAGATAACACTTTGCATGCGAGGGATTTGCAAGGAGTGCAGAAGTCAAGGAATCCTTTGAGGATTCAGGAGTGAAAGATCAAGAGGAATAGTGCTTTCAGTGCATAGAGTCGAGGCTGCAAGGAGTGGAGAGGTTGAATAACTCTTTGGAGGATTTTAGAGTTCCCAGAAGCTCAGGAGGACCAACGTAGAGGAGAACACATGGTGAGAACTCAAGCAAAGGAGCTTGCAGAGAAGAGAAAGGAGGACAAAGGTTGAGGCCTTTGGCTTTTGAATTCTCCCAAGGTTGGGAAGAAAGTGTGCAAGATCAGTAGGGAGCATGACAGCCATTGGATTGGCTGGAAAAGAAGATATGGACCATTGATTTCTATGTCCAGAAGACGCACAAGAGGAGTGCACATGAAGAATGGATCTGAACCGTAAGATCTTGAGAAAATACCCGTCAACTGTCGGATCGTATAGAAGATGCACGAGGTTTACCATCGGGACTTCAGCCATCGACATATCGAGAGTCTTGAAGACATGAGATCAGGAATTTCCATGGGAAATTACCTGGGAGAGATCTGGACCGTCCGTTAGTGGAGACATGTGACAGATATCGAAGCATCGGGAGTCGGTATATTGGCACTCAAGAAATCAGATTTCCTAAGGTCATGAAATTCGAGACATCAAAAGTCTCAAAAATGTGAGGAGAAATCTGAACTGTCCATTAGAGGAGGACGCGCGGCAACAATCAGAGCCATCGGGGAAAGTCCCGACAGGAAGTCGTCTATCGACATTTTGGTCATCGGGATATCGACAATCCTGGTGACAAGTGGTTTGGGCATTTCAGAATCATGAAGTTCAAAACCCCGACAAGGAGAGAAGTGCCATTGTGGGCCAGCTGTCAGCATATCAGAGAAGGGAGAAAGCTCTGTTGTGTGGGGGGCGAGCTGTCAGCCTATCGGGATTTGGAGGATCTGGAATCCCGTGAGCCAATGCATCACGAAATTGAAAATCTCGAAACCCCGACGGAGTGGTAAGACTGCGGTCATGGGGATAATGGTCATATGGGCCAGGAGCCTAGCCAGGAGAGCTAGTGCATAAAGAGTGCGTCGAGATTCGAGGGATCGCGAATCCTAAGGACATGTGCATTTGGACATTGGAAAGATCGAAACCCCGATGAGGAGGTATGGCTATGGTCATATAGGGTAAGGTCACGTGGACCATGAGCTTAGCCAGAGGGCTAATTGAAGTTAGGAGCACATCGGGATTTTGAATTCCAAAACCCCGAAACCCGATATTGAGTCGGGGAAGATCACGGTTTAGTGCAGAAGGCTGTGAGGGAGTATAAGGACCTGTGGATTGGGTTTTCATAGAGATTCCATTGGGAGTCCAAGGAGATAATTTGGCTCAAAAGGGGAATTTATATCGATCCTTAAAGACCGGGAGGTTAGGTGCAGAGACCCTACGGGGCATGTAGGAGCGTCGCCCCATCATGAAAGACTATCCCTCTACCACCTCATGCATAATTGGCACCCATGCCACTGTAAAATGGGTAGGAATTTTTTTCCTGAATAACCTACAAAACATCATAGCCACATAAATCATATGATCCTCTTACGACATTGTGGCATAAAGGACGTGAGTTTCATCTTTGAATTTCTCTGGGTGCCCCTACCAGGACTTGATTATATCAGAATATCTTTTTTCATATTGTATACACTCCTATTGTTCAAACTCTAGCAGGAATGCAACATTGCGATTATGCTTAAAATTGGGGGATAACATATACATTACTTGTATGTGTTCCTGTCGAAAAGACCCAACAATGTCCTTTTGCGAGTTGAACATGCTCCTGGTTTAGATGTCGATGTTTTCTAGTGCCCAACCTATCATGTCGTTATACAACATGAGCCTCGGTCGTGCAACTATATTGTGAAGCTTTGACTGAGTTATATCCTTGAGTTTAGTTTCATGAGTTTCATTTAATTCATTGCCAGAATCTTCTGGGTAGTTTATAAGCTCATGTTCCAAAATCTCAAACACCTGTGTCCAAGATTTCATAGAATCGATAGCTCGAGGTGTGGTATCTGACAGAACTTCTATATTCGGGTTTGAAACTTCACTCGCTGCATCAGTCTTCTTAGTCATCTTCCGTGGTGCCATGATATTGATAGAATCATAATGGGGTTACTTGTTGCAGGGAATGTGTGAGTTTCCCAGCTGGATAAAACTTACTATTATGTGAAAGATGGAAATGAAAATGAAAATCAAACATTCTTATTCGCCTTAAGTGCATTGATTCGAGTATACCCTTACTGACGAAAAATTTATTGATCTTAATGAGAAAGTATACCTGGTGATCCGCAATATATGCTGAAATCATTACCGTTGATTCGTGATAAATACCATTAATATTAGTGGTTCATGATGATCGAGAGTTTTGGATGAAACAGACATGAAATTTCCCAAATTGCGAATCCGCGAAAGGTTAATTATGAGACAATCTCTTTTAAAACATTAATTAATCGTGTTTAACTTTAAGTGCTTTCAGGTATTCGGACTTCGGGATTTTTAGAATTAGCTCGAGATGGAATCCTTGAAACCCAAAAATTCGAAATGATTAATTATTGGATAGTCGCTTTTAAGTTTTAATTAATCCTATTTAAGTTTTGGTACTTCGAAAACTTAGACTTGAGAGATTTTAGGATATGATGAAGGGTAAACGTCCGAACTCCGAAGTGCAAAGTTGTTAATTAGATTTTGAATGAGATTAACTTAATTAATTACAATTTAACATTTCAACATTTTAGTTCTTCATGGATTTGTGAGTTAACTCTTTTTTAAATTTCTGAAAGGCCATCTCCCGTAGTGACGTGTTTAAAATGATGTCATTTTAGATGATGTGTCAAGACTAGGGGGTGCCACGTGTTACTTAGAATCATGTGAATCTTCATATGAAAAGGTTGAGAAAGGATGTCACGTGTAAACCCTAGAGAATTCTCAAAGGTACACATGTACTATGATTTGTGTCCTTTAAAGGTTTTTGGAAAAGTGATAACAAACACTTTTGGGTTTCAGGACTTTAACCGTGAAGACCTGTCGAAATACTTGAAGTGCTAGGCTTCAAAGTGACCTTTAGTGATTTGATTCTTTAACAATTAGGAGGATCCAAAAATCGAGGAAAAAAGGGATCATTGGATCAATGGGGGAACTTTATCAATGACAGATATCATGCACACCTTATGACTAGAAGAAAATTTGATTTAAACATTCGAAAGATGATTTTTGAGTCATTATTTAGTAAAGATAAAGTTTGAGAAAGTAAATCTCAAAGTTTAGGATTATAATTGTTCCAATAGGAAGTAAGAGGATTTACAACCTCAAGGAAGTATAATATCTAGTTCATTTATTTGACTCCATTAATCCAATAGTAAAGGCACTAGTCATCTATTTTTTGCATTGGAGATATAAAATAATTACCTCGGGAAATGTGAAATTTTGTCTTTTGAAAGATCTCTTGCTTGGAGTTGGTTTTCCACATTGAGAGGAGTCTACCCCTACTAGGTCATCCCCTCTCTCCCACTACATTAATTGTTGTTACAATATTTAACCTACAACCATTAGGGATGCATAACGCTAGCTAGTAATTCACTCTTAACTCCTAAACTAACCCTAGACTAGCTCCTAAATTTTGCACACTAACTCTACTAACTAGGACACACTTTTTGGGATAGTTCTTGGCAATTTTCCAAGGTTGATTTTGTTTTTGCATGCCATTGAATGATACATTCATAACGCTACAATTGTCTACAAAAAAAACACATGTTGTAACATCTTGCTTTATTTAGCCTCAAAGTACCATTTTTCAATCATACTTGATTGCCATATTCATTGATATTATGCTTTACATGTTGATTTAAATGTATTACTTGCTTATATAAACTGATATATACTTCTGCAAATTAGGGTCACCAGGATTGGCTCCCTAGAGTGACGTAGTCACCCTTGAAGTGTGGGACCTATATCGAGTTGACATTGGGTGTAGAATTCCCAAGTTGTAGCACTTGATTTTTGGGTTGGGTCAAGATTTTCCCAACCTACAACTTGTGCTATAACAATTATCTTTTAGACGTGGGGCCTAGTTCAATGGATTGGCTTTAACTTTGGTTCCAAATAACCCTATGGACGATTTACCTAGTTCCTTATGGTATGGTGATCTCGATGGCCTAGTGATCCCGATGGTCCGATTATACTAGTGTTGTTATTTTATCTGTGCAACTAGCAGTTACGATTATTCTTTATTATTACAATAATTTATCACATTAGCTTCGTATATAATATCATTGAAAGATATACAATCAAAAAGATAAGAGAGACACAAATATTATCCCAGGAAACCCTCTAAGGGGAGAAAACCCAACAAACTTCCTCAATATAGATTAGCCAACAAAGAAAAATGCTTCTCTCTCAAGAGATAACTAACAAAGTATAAGATCCTCCTCTACTCCTTCACTAGGAAGAGTAGTGCATCACTTAACCAAGAGATACCAAGAGATATAACAAAACCCTCCTTGACATCACACTTAGTTGCAATAGCTACTCCTCCAAGACTTGTACACTTATCCTTCTTGTTGCAGAGCTCATTGAGTGAGTGAGAAAGTGAGGCATTGTCTCTCCTTATAAATAGTATTTTGGACTCCCTAAATTAGGGTCTCGACCAACCTATCAATTTTATCCAATTAAATTTAATTTAATTGTCAAGGAAAAATAGGGACAACTTTTACAAAGGAAAAATAGGGCCATAATAATAAATATAATATGATAGTAGTCTTTAGGGTTTGTCTTGGTCAAATACAATACGGATATATTTTAAAGATACTCAATATTCAACACTCCCTCTTAGAAAGGAAGATATTATTCTTATCACAGTCAACATCACTGCTTCTATGCTTCTACATACTTGGTCATTGTCTTGTTGTCATTCATGGATCTATATATCATAGGAAGTTTTTTCACTTTCACTAGAATAATGTACCAACTTGCATTGGGGTTACCAACCTGTGTTGGGGTAGTGTACCATCCTATGTTGGGGTAGTGTACCATCCTATGTTGGGGTTACCAACCTACACTGTTGTAGCATAACAACCTGCATTGGGGTTACCAACCTATGCTGGGGTAGCGTACCATCCTACGTTGGGTTTACCAACCTGTGATGGGGTAGCATACCAGCCTAGATTGGGGTCACCAACATTCACTAGGGTAGCGTACCAACCTACGTTGGGGTTACCAACTTGTAATGGGTTAGTGTACCATCCTGCGTTGGGGTTACCAACTTACATTGGGGTTACCATACCATCCTGCGTTGGGGTTACCAGCCTGTGTTGGGGTAGAATACCATCTTGCGTTGGGGTTACCAACCTGCACTGGGGTAGCGTACCAACCTGTGTTGGGGTTACTAAACTACACTGGATTAGATTTCCTCTACTAAGGATCTCATCACTTCCCTGTACTGGTGAATCACATCACTTCTGGCTCCTAGAGAACACATCACTTCCTGCTACTGTGGAAGACATCACTTCCCTCTACTAAGGAACACATTACTTCCTGCTACTGGTGAAGTATTTTTGGATCACTCCAAGCTTGTCTCTTAAATACTTGACTCTGGAAAGGGGCTTGGTCAACACATCTACTACCTATTCATTGATCACATCATACTAGAGTCTTACTTCTTCCTTATGTACTATGTCCCAAAAATAGTGGTATTTGATCTCAATATGCTTGAAGTTTTCATGACACACTGGGTTCACTGAAAACATTATGCAACTCTGGTTGTCATAAAAGATACGGGTTTCCTTCAAATTGATATCAATCAATTCTACGATTAACTTCAGAAGTCACACTACTTCCACCCCCAAGAACATAAACTATTTCTTGACTTTAAATGAGTCCTTGTTGGATTCCTGTACTAGGGATAATTATCAAACAAGCTAAGATAAAAAAAAATGCATATCTAATGTTAATAATCTTTAAAATTGAAATCAAATATGAAGGGTGCATACCTGGAGTGTGTATTTGTCATACTATTTTATTTGATCGATATGATGAATGATGATACTTATTCACAACTTGTACTTGACAATCATGATACAAGAATTCTCCAACTCTTATACTTCATGAAGTTTTAGTGTGGAAGGAAACAAGATATAGCTATCAATATCACTTGATATAAATCAAGTGCTTTGGAAGTGATAAGTCTGATATCACATAAGGTATAATTCATCTAGATCATATTCTTTTGTCCTTTTCTTATCAGGTTCATCTTCTGCTGTGAAATGATCATGATTCCTTTTAAACTTCCTATTTTTATCTTTGTCTTTTGCTTGGGGAAAATTTCTTGCAATATGTCCCATATTTTGGCAAATGAAGCATCTGAATATGGAAAGGTCTTTATGAGAATATTGTATTTTGCGAGGCTTCTGAATTTTTTTGTGAGAGTGAACTTTTTTATTTTTCTTCCCTTTTCTTGCGTCAACTGTTAGATCTTGGTCTTTATTGTTCTCTATATTTTCCTTTCTTTACTCTAATTTGGCTTCTTCTTGAGTACAGTCTTCCCATAACCCGATGAACTTAGTTAACTTACTTCTGGAGAAGATTCCTTGGATGAAGGATTCCCAAGAATTTGGAAGACCATTTAATGTGGTCATGGTTATCTTCGCTTCTTCGACTAAGTCTCCAATAGCTTCCAACTATTCTTAATTTTTCATCTTCACATTCTTGAGTTGTGTCCTCAAGGTCATTTTTTGATTGATATTCTTTCCTTCAAATAGACAGGATAAGGCATCCATCATTTGCTTTGGCATTTTTAATGCTAAGACATGAGGAATCAAATGTTTCTTGATGGAATAAAAAATAATCCTCTTTTCTTTGATCAGATCCTTCTTATATTTTGATTTGGCCACATCTTCCTCTGGTTCTTCAATATCATGTTCAACAAAAATTACAAGGTCATTCTCTTTTAGAATGAGCATCACTCTGTACTTCCATGGTAGGAAGTTATGGACACCTTCAATATTTTCGTCAAGATTGGTACTGGTAATCATCGTGCCTAGAACAAATAACTTTTCAGGATGAGGGATTTAGACCTTACTAGAGATATTATTGAGTCAAGGATGAAATCTGTCACAAAATATGTAGCAGCTGCAACTAGACTTAGGGTATGAGGAAACCCTAATTTTTCAACTTTCAAATATCAGAGTTCTGATCCAGGGACTAGATGTGCCCTCCCAGGGAGAGCTCCTAGGTGTAGTTACTTTCTTAAACATCCTTCTCAAATAGTGAAAATTTGACCTTTAGGGTTTACGCAAAAACCCTAATTTTGCAGTAGTTGCAATATTGGAAACAAGATTTTGGAGAGGATGCGTTGAGGATAGCCATTGTGAGCTGGTCTCTTTCAAGCATGCTATGAATCTATGTTGTTATTTTACCTATGAAGCTAGAAATTGTGACTATTCTTTATTATTACAATCATTTAGCACATTAGATGCATATATAAGATCACTGAAAGAGATACAATCACATAAACAAGAGATACACAAAGATTATCCCAAGAAACCCTCTAGGGAGAGAAAACCAATCATAATTCTTCAATATAGATTATCCAACCAAGAAAAATGATTCTCTATCAAGACAGAACCAGAAAAGTAGAAGATTCCCCTCTACTCCTTCACTAGGAAGAGTAGCGCATCACTTAACCAAGAGATACCAAGAGATAGACCAAAACCATCCTTGACATCACACCCAGTTGCAACAACTACTCCTCCAAGAATTTCACAGTTATCCTTCTTGTTGCAGAGCTCATTGAGTGAGTGAGCAAGTAGTCTGGCCTCCCTAAATTAGGGTATGGGCCGACCTATCAATTTTACCCAATTAAATTAAACTTAATTATTAGGGCACAATAGGGTTGTATTTTACAAAGGCACAATAGGGCCATAATAATAAATATAATATTATAACAGTATTTAGGGTTTGGCTTGGTAAAATACAACAAGGATATCTTCTGAAGCTACTCAATCTTCAACACCCGGTGGTTCGATGCTCCACTAATCTTAGTGGACCGACGATCGAATATTTGTTCTATAATAACTCAAAGGCTTATCCTCCTGGTAGCTCGGTGGTCTAGTGCCCTAGTGGTCTCATGATCTAAGTGGCCCAATGATCCAGTGTGCTTGAGGACCAAAATAAAATCCAAACCATTGATCTAGATACTAATCAAATTTGGACCCTTGATCTACCTTGATCAAGTGTCAAAATCTAATTAAGTTAAGATAACATCATTGTTGACATCGACATGGTCCCATGGACACATGGTGACTTTAAAATGGTCCATGTTGGTGTTGATGTAGCAGGAAATAAAACTACGTGTCATCAGGTGCACTGTGTTGTTCTATGTCCCTAGTGGGTTCACTTTTTACATGTGTTACACATTATTTTGGTCACTCTGGTGATGTCTCTACAAGAGATGTATTTAGGCTCCCACAAGGACGTTTTGCCTTAGAAAAGTGATTGTTTTCTTCTTCCCAAAAACACGTTTTTAAGATGAGTTCATAGGCTACTTATGTTATAGGGTGCGAAAATCCTTCATTCTCGCAGGCAACCCAAACTTAGGGTGCGAACTGTTTGCAGTCTTCTCTATAGGTAGGGTGTGAACCTGTTTCAAAGCTTGGAAAAGAGAAGAGGTCACGGAGGTTCTAGAAGGGAATCTTCTAGAAAATGAGTTGGCATTCGCATGGTTGGCATCCTACTGACTTCTCAGATTTAGTGGGATCATCCTCTGATCCGGATTATTTTCGGCACGAAATGAGAGTGGAGATATAATAAGGAAATGGATAGATATATCGCATATATCCAATAATATAACAGAAATGTATCAGAGATGCAACCATAAACACAGATATATAGTAATACATGATTTCTATTAATGAAAGAAATGTACAGAGATTGTAAAAATATAGAGCGAAAGACTCGCTAGAATGGTGGCAGCTTATCTCTGAGAAGAGATGTGCCGGCTACTTGCATTCGCAAGAAGATGGTTACAATGAGGCTCTGGAGGCCTTTTTACAATAATCGGGAATTCCAAAAGTCCTAGACATCCAAAAACCTAACCCTAGGAGATGAAGCGCCAAAAGTCATGTGGGCCCCGTTTGGGTAAGTTGGT
>ML796730.1:153541-176630 GCA_009831015.1 Picea engelmannii
GGTGATCTTTTCCTTGTCTAAAAAATTATGAACAGAGAAATAACCTTCTAGCAGATTTAACCATTTATCTAGGGCATCTGCATCTATTTGACCTTCAAATACGAGAATATCAAAATTAACCTGTACCTTGAAAGGCGAGGTGCATCCAAAGTGGTTGCTTGATGAAGATGCACCTGATGCTATCGGCAGGCGTTGAAGGATGTGGGAAAAATTCTCCATCATTTCGTCCCTCTGTCGCGTGAGAGCTTGCTCAAGCAATAGACTGATAGGATCGTCTGCTCCATTGTTTTTATTTTCTTCCGCCATTGAGGGTTTCTTGGGTGTGTGAGAGCGATTTTCCTCAAGAGAGACAAGATCAAGACCCAACTTGCTATACTCGGACCTTGTCGAGGACATGCACTAGAAAAACGATCAAGAGCAGCCTGCTCTGATACCACTGATCCAGATTATTTTCGGCACGAAATGAGAGTGGAGATATAATAAGGAAATGCACAGAGATATCGCATATATCCAATAATATAATAGAAATGTATCAGAGATGCAACCATAAACATAGATATACAGTAATACATGATTTCTATTAATGAAAGAAATGTACAGAGACTGTAAAAATACAGAGTGAAAGACTCGCTAGAATGGTGGCAGCTTATCTCTGAGAAGAGGTGTGACGGCTACTCGCATTCCCAAGAAGATGGTTACAATGAGGCTTTGGAGGCATTTTTACAATAATCGGGAATGCCAAAAGTCCTAGACATCCAAAAACCTAACCCTAGGAGATGAAGCACCAAAAGTCACGTGGGCCCCGTTTGGGTAAGTTGGTGCATCAACTTCCTGGGGTCGTAACTTTTGCATACGATCTCCGTTTTAGGCATGTGATAGCTCGTTGGAAAGTTATTGTTGAGGAGATTAATTTTGGGGGATCAATCATGCCTTCATCTATTATTGAGAAACTCGATCTCGAAAAAACTTCATTTAGGCCCTCAAAATGGCCCCGGAAGTTAAAAACTGCTAAAAATAGTAAATTGCCAAAATGGCAAGAAAACCGTTTTGATCCATTTGGAAAAGGTGGGTGGCCCCTGATAACCACCTGGATCATCCTCATCCATTTAACCATCTCTCCTTCTCCTATATATTGAAAGGTTTTTCATGGAAAAGGTTAAGAAAGATTGAATGAAGAATTGGTGAAAGAATTGTGTGAAGAAATCTGCTTGGATACAAGCTTGAAGACTCTATTTGGTCTATCAAGTTGTTCTGGATATTCTTCGGCAATGTAGAGAAAGTGTGTTTGTTGGAACCAAGGGTCACTGAAAGGAAGCTTGCGACATCAAGGCGATCTGGTTGTATCTTCTACTTTCATTTAATATAATACAACGACATGTCCCTTTCCCATAAAATCACTCTTATTTTATTGCATAATTCATTGCTCATATGCATAGGTTGACATTGAATATACTTTGCCATATTTTCTTTGGCTGGTTTGTGTTGTCTTGGACCTGATTTCACAAGAGAACTAGAGCGAAGCAGGAACAATAGAGACATAAGGAAGCGATATAAAGGTATGTCACTCATTCCTTCTTGGGAGTAGATTCAATGACTGCAACTTAGAGAAAGAGTCATGTCCTGTCCTATTTTTCTCTAGATCTAGGTGGATCTAGGGAGATCTGTTAGTGTCTACACCTACCGATTTATCTGATAGTAACATGTGGAAACTTTTGATTCACTTTAAAGGGTGATCTATTGGCATACTACAATGTCACTGATCCTTCTTCATATCTCTCATGGCATGATAAGTTAGCTTCACATGGAAAGATGATGTGGAAAGGAATATATAATATCGACGATTTTTGTTTCACCTTGATTGGATTCTTAAACATCCTTGTATCCTAGTGGCTTGATGCCCCGGTGCCCTGGTGGAATAGATATCGAGTATCAAATACTTTTTCAATGAGCTAGCTCGAGGGATAAACATCTTGGTATCCCGGTGGCCGAGTACCTTGGTGCCCCAATGGACTGTTGATCAGAGCCTTGCACTATGAATCAAAACTCAAAATCATTAACCTATCGATAGCTCGGTGGCCTAGTATTCCGATTGGTGAGAGTAAAATATGGAACATTGATCTAGGCTTGGTCAAAAAGGTACATTCATCCTAAAAAATTCTTCCTCGCTTAGACTTGTTGATGGGATTAGATCTAGACCGTATATCTCACACCGGATCAAATATGGGCCTTTGATATTATTTTCTTGAAGGTCACACACATTTTGATGTCTCAATGATGAATGAACCACATATAACATTGATGTGGCACCAGACTGGAAACAATATGTATAAGTGCTTCGGTTGAATTCTGGTGGCTCGGTGGGATGGTTCTTCAATGCCCTGGTTATCAGGTATTGGATATATTAAGGATACAACATAAGTTTTAAATGGGTTTCAATATTCAATATGGGATATGTCATCCCTATACAATATAGACCATTTATCTCACACCCATAAAATCTAGACGAGTGATCTCATACTGCTCATGCTTATTAAATCCCATGCATGTTCATGATGCAATATTTATTGCTAGCCATATATCCACATTGCTTTCAATCGTTTGATGATCAATCCCCATACCTTTGTTGGATCTTGGTTCCCGGGATCCAGTCTTATGATGACCCCCCTAGCTATTAGTGCTTAGGTCCTTTAAGGATGATATAGCCCCTTTTTTGACTTTCAATAAGTGTTTGAGCTCTTAGATCTTGCCTTAGGTTCCTTAGGAAAGGATTTTCTTCTATTTTATCCAATCTAGCTTGAAATAACTTGGACATTTTAGTTCAGAGGCTCTAGAATCTTTCTCTCTATCTCTAGCTCATCCATTCTCATCCTTGCAATCTTGGAGAACCTTCATATCAATGGCAGGAGAAAACATGGTACTAACAAAATCTATGACATATATGCTTTCATCGGTTTCATAATACCTTGTGCATTCATTCCAAGTGCTTCCATCACCAATATTGGAATGATATTGTTAGTGGCTCCATTATCAACCAGACAATTGTGTAATGTGAAATCATGATTTTCTATGGATATGTTAAATGGTGGGACTTTGCCCCTTGGTCTTACTGATAAAACATTTTTTTGTTTCCTTGTACTCATCATAAGTTCTTCTATTCTTGAATTTGTATCATCCAATATCTTTAAAATATTTTCTCTTTATTGAGGTATCTTAAATACCTCCATAAATGGTAAAGTAATTATGAGCTTGTCTATCTCATCAACTAGATTATAATTCAATTGCAATAAAGTCTTTGTTTTAAAACCAGCTGGTTGTTGTTTTGATATTTCTAGAGCATTAGGTTTTGTCTTCTCCTTTTCAGGCTATTCCCTAGTCTTGAATTTATTCACTTGTTTCCTAGTCTAGACAACATTATCTTTTGAAAATTTAGGATCTTCTTGTTCATAAAAGACATAAAATAATGATGATACTTCATTCATTTGTACTAATTCTAAGACTTGATCTTGGTTAACATCAATCTCTTGTTTAAAGTTTTCAAATTGTTCTTCTTCTACAATTTCTTCTAACGCAACATCTTTTGGATTTGCAACTCTAGTTTCTCTTGGTCTATGTTCTTCAACTCTATCATTTCTTATTATTTTATCTTGTAATGGAGATCTTATATTTGGATTTTGTGGAACAATATTCTCACCTCTCCTAGGTCTAGTAATCTCACTCTACATTTGTCTAATTGTTCTTCTCATCTGGGTCATTTCTATCTTTTGTCTTGTTTCTTGGGAAACTACAGGATCATTTATCACATTAGGGGGAACACCTTGAAGAATTCCTCCACAAATTCCTATATTTTCAAAACTTCTGGAAGGATATGGTACTTGAGGCAACATTGACAAAATGGCCATTGGTCTTTGCGCCTTTCCAAGAATAATCTCAGGATCGACATTGGTCTCTAACATATATTCTTCCATTTTTGTTTCCTTTTGAATTGTTGCATGTAGATCATTTATTTGTGAATCTATGATTGCATGATTCAAATTTGTAGGCATTCCAGTTTTATAACATCCAAATATGATAGTAGAATTTGGTTGCTTCTCTTATTGGATTTTATTTAATGTCTTAAATAATCATAAATTGAAATCCTTGATTCTTTTTCCTTTTCTTTAAAATGGATTTGGGTAAATTGAGTAAGTAGAGTATGATATGCAACAGGTGGTGCATACATGGTCATTAACATACTTTATAAATCATGAGATGAGCCAATTGATTGAATTGGTAGAGAAATATACAATTTATAATTTGGACCTATCAAGGTTTGTGTTGGTCCTAAAGTCTGCACCTCACTGATAAAGGACAGAGCTAGGCCACCTCAAGTTTGGAATGGGTGGTTTTTTGATAATTTGTTTTTGTTGGTAAGCTAAAGGATAAGATTTCAAAGATGGTAAAATGGTTGGACATGACACTCAGTAAAAGTTTAGGTTCTCCTTAGCTAATGGTATGAATATTGATGAGGAAGTTGGGGAATATGAAAAGACAAACACAAGAAACAATAGAAAGAAATGAAATTAATTACTTGCTAAGTGAGAATTAAGACTTAAAATGATATTTCAAGTCCTAGACAAATGTCTGTCTACAAATCATCCAAGAGGTTGTCAAACAATTGATATTTTTACTAAAAAAATGGTTGTATAACAGTTTGCATAATCAACAAAAATATGAATTAGGACAATAGCTGAAAGAAAAGTGAAATGTACATTGCACACATCATAAACTTGCATCCAAGATAAGACTAAAACACATACAGATCTGAGTAAGAAAACACATTTTTCATTAACATATATTTATCAGGTAGAGAACTTTACAATCATATTAGCAGGTCCAACCCTTCTGATCCTTCTATTTTTTCACCAAAAATTGAGCACTCCAACAATACAAAAACTTCTTATTTATCAATGTTGTAGAGGATTTTGACCCTTTTCAAAACTGAAGCTTAATATTTGCACGACAACTAAATGACTGGACTAACACTTCACTACAACATAGATACAACTATTTAACTTGAGTGCATTTAATGGTAATATCAATCATGACACTCTTTAAATTAATATCAACAAAAATGTGGATAATATCACACAAAAATGACTACTTATTGTGTTTTGACACTACTATCTCAAACTTAGAATAACTAGACATCTATAAGTGCAAAATACTTCTATTGTCTAAACCAGAGTGAAAAAAACATTAACAAAATGACTATGACATATGAGAATTACTGTAAGTGTGCATTGGTACTCACGTGCATTCTAGATGGAGACTAATTGGGAGATACATTTTCTTAGTTGGCACCTTCCTTAGATTCCTCCTTCTTAACAACAAAAATCCACTTCACATGATATCCTTCAATAAGAAGCATGCCTTTTGATGTTTTCTTTGCAATTTCTAATACTTTTTCTATATTTTGGAATGTTTCTTTTCCAATTCTTGATTTTTTTGCTGTAGAGTTTGAACTTGTAGCCTTAATGCTTGCACCTGGTGGTTGTCCTTTGCAACTTCATCAACTTCTTCTTTTGGTTTGAACAGGACCTGCTTCTTGCATTTCTATTTCAACCTCTTCTCTTCATCCATGATAGCTTTGTTGTGCTCAACCAACATTCTACTTTTCTTGGACCTCATTTCATACCTATGTGTTATTTCAGGTCCTCTTTTATATGTTATTTCAGTTCCTTCATATGCTCATGTGCTTATGATGTGCTTGCATTAATTTATAGTTTGATGTCCTCCAAGTGTTTCTTGGAGGGTTCCCCTGCATTTGGAGAGATGCCATAAAAATCCTTCTCAGGATCTAGGCCAAAGTCCCCTGCATCTTGTTGTAAGATTCAATCTACAGGGTACTATGTTTTGATAGCAATCGTACTCCTAAAGCTTCACCCTTGAAGAATTTTAATCCACCCCTATCCCCTATCATTTTATTCAATGTAAGAACATTGATTTCTTCCATGATGGAAAATTCAAGGTTGTCATCATATTCAATCACAATTGGTTGGGGGTTTGTTAATGATGTCTTAAAAAGAGCCAATGAGTTTAGTTTCAATTGGTTTGTAATTCTGGTTTTCCTATTGGGATTGTTGGGCATACCATGAATTTGATTCCCTTTCCTTTTCTTTCTTTTCATAGTCTCAGGGGAATCCTTGAGTAAGATTTCCATAGGGATAATATATTCTCTAAATATTTCTAGACTATGCTCTTTTTCTTTCATTTTCCCTCTCGTTTTTGGCAATTTACCCTGGTTTTTGGTGGGAGTTACATGTGTATCTTCAAGATTTATGGGTTATAAAGGAATCTTTGGAATATCCTGTTCTTTCTGCTATATACTAGAACACATGTTACCTTTATTTTCCATTCTTTTTGTAGTGGAGGACCTAAACTACATTCGAGGGGTTTCCTCTTTCATTATGGTTTCTAACATGTTTGCACTTGATGGGGTACCTTTGGTTTCAGGAGAACTTTTATTGTTTTTAGGTTATTGTGATGTCTTCAATGAGATAACAAATTCGGGGGAAACCTTATCTTCTGCATCATATTCATGTCCTTTATCATAAATCTATGTATCGAGCTAATTTTCTTACTCGTGTAAACCCACATATTACAGAAAATAATCCCAAGAGATTTCAATTTCATCCAGTGTGAAGAGCACCAAGATTTTGATCAAACCATGATGATACAGGTTTCCATGGGAAGAATCGGGATGGCCCTGAACCTTTCTGGCCATTTTAGTGAGGATTTTGAGAATATAAAAGGACAAACTTAACTGTTTATCCCCACTCAGGTGCATGAGGAAACAGACGTGGTAACAACGTATACTCATGAATCAAGTGTCGCCTATAATGTATTGTTGGACAACTGTGAGAATACCTTTCCATTATTCATTTATCCATGTGATAGGAATCCCCTAGCTCCAGTTAGGGTTTTGGTGCTTAGTCACCAAAAATTTGTTACATAGTTCAGGGTTTATCTTGCCATCTTTAAACCACCTTTCCCCATAGACGAGGAGAGCGCATGATACCCTGTTAAAATGTTTTGTAACATGAATACAAGTGTCCCCAATATTTGTTTGAAAACCATAAAATTTCTATGAAAATTTCATGGCCACACATGTGTGGTATCCCTCAAATGAGAAAATGAATTCATACCACTCCGCCTTGAAAAATAGGTCTCTGAATTTTGGGACAACTTAGAACAACTCGATCCCCTGTGGTTCGAGTCTATTCATATGCCATCAGTATCGGGGGGATACCATGTTGCGATGATCACCTAAGCGATGAAATGATCTTGAACCTTAATTCTCTGAGAATATAGAACATGAGCTGATCATGAACTTAATTTTGATGAAGTTGCACCTGAAACTATAATTCCCCACAACCTCTTGTGATGATGAAAATCAGAGGTGAAGTTTGCACGATTCTAACATGACTTTAAAAAGAATTGCATGATTATGAACTCATAAATGAATTTCATGTACCATAGTTCTAACGATCATGCATGCGCATGAAAGAGCCAACACCACATTTTTAAAATATTTTAATTTATTTTTGAACGCTAAAATAATTAAAACAACATGCTTTTACCCTGTTTGCAACAACATGCATGTTCTTGCAATCAACGTTTTTTGAACTAAAAAGGCCCTACAAACCTACTATAAGCTCAATAAAATATTCCAAGGTGAAGACATGTTGTTAACCCAAATTAGATGTGCAACAATATTTCAAGAAATGAATAAAATGGTGCAAAAATAATAGAGGGGAAAAACAACTCAAGTTGACATATAAACCATGTTGATACTGAGAGGGGGGTGAATCAATATCAAGTACAATTTAAAACCTTTTTCAACTTATACTTAAACCATTCAATTATTTCCAATGAGAAATTAACAATAGTATAAGAGTTACACCAATACACCACAATACACCATGTACAATATATGAGAAATAATCAATAGTTATTGTTCAACGGAACTAATGACTTCCAAAGGTAGCCACAAATTCCAAATATAAAGGGAGGGATACAATTCCAGAAGGAAGATACAATCCTCCAATATCAAGAGAGGGTTGACCTCTCCATCCTTCCTGCTTCCTTCCACCCAACAATATATGAGATATAATAAAACTTTACATTAAGTTATCACCATCAACAAACCATCACATAGAACCTGATAATGCTTCATGATACTTATTCAACTTATGAAATTATTCACTTCTTGGAATACTCTGATCCTATTGATAATATTAATCAATGTATTCTCTGAAACTCGTCCAAGTTTCACTCCTTGAATCCTCCCAGAAAAGGAGTTACAGAGAAAATTGGTAGACCTTATTCAATTATGGTTTATTTAGGAGATCGAACTTGTACAACATGCCCAGTGCTCAAGTTTTAACATCATATTCTGAAATTTTTACACAGGAAACTAAATCCCGTACACTTTCCAATGCAAATGGTATCACTTTATTTGGATTCTCTATGAATACGTTATGACTGTTTTACCTGGAATACTTGTTTATGACTAGCTTCGAGACTAGTCAGAAACCCTATCCTCCACGGAGTGTATCTCCAAAATTATAGTGAATAAAGAGCTAATGTTTTTACCACATGTACCTAGATATGTCTTCTCAATACCATACCAATTTCACCATCTTAATTATTCTAGAATTTTTTTTATATCGGAAATGGTAATATGACCTATAAATAACATACCTTAGAACACATCACCAAAAGAATTCATCCTCCCTTGAAATCCGGCCTTCTTTACTTTAGATTTCCTCTGAAATTCGACTTATATCTCCTTGTTCATTAACAAGTGTGTGTGTGTTTAAAATGAATGTTTAATGAGATGTATTTATACCCTTTATGTCACTTCCGTTTAACATTAGGGCTGACTTGACACTTTATTATTTTGTAATTCTTTTCTTTAATTATCTTTAGGGTTGACATGCACTTCCTTCTTCAATGCACTTTGTGATCTTCAAAATTCATTTCTCCTCAACCATGAGGATCCACGTGATGTGCCACCTACGACCGGAAACAACATGATGTGTACTATCCATCCATGGGTGTTGTATCTACATGTGCACCTTCCTTCATGTCCAAATACCTTCATCAATATTGAGGTCCAAAATAATGACTAGGGTTGACATAAATGAGAACAACCAATATTCCAACAATATCCCCCCTTTTCATTGATGGAAACACACATGCTCCCCCTTTCATGATGATCCCAATTTGTCCCCCCCTTTGACATCAATGGAAAAGGGTGGGGTTGCTCCCCCTGAGTTCAATGGAATAAGGTGACCTTCTTCTTTGGGGCTGCTCCCCTTGAACACATGGCACTCAATAATACTTCATCCTTATTTTTGGTATTTGGGACTTTTATTCGTTTGAATCCTTTTGTGTGGCTTTTGTCTTCTCTCTCTTATTCATGTCTAGGATGTATATGTTTTTTGCTATTCTTGTTGTAGTTGCAACCAATCTTCCTATGTTATTTTCCCTGATTTTACATTTTCGAGAGTCAAACATAAGAGTGTATCCTTGATCACATATTTTGCTGACATTGAGGAGATTATGCTTCAGATATTCAACCAATAGGAATTTTCCTTCGTTTACATATTCACTTCCAATATTTACAGTTCCTTTTCCAATTATTTTGGTAGATGAGTCATCTCCAAATGTAACATTTCCACCCTTTTTCTTCAAACTGAAATGTTTTCTTTGATCTCAGGTCATATGAGATGAGCACCCACTTTCTATGAAACATTCATCTTCTTCTTTGCATTCTTTAGCGACCAATGCTATTTGACAGTTTTCATTGTGTGGAGTTTCTTTTCTTTTCCATGTTGTAGTTGGTATAGGGACCTTTGGCATACGATTATCTTCCTTCATCTCTCTACAATCTCATGCTTTGTGACCAATATTATTGCACTTGTAACATACAATATTTTGATCCATTAATGGGTCAAATGGATTATAATTTTTGTTGATAGGTCTACGAACATTACCATATCTATTATTTTCACCATTCATGTAGCTTGCGTAGTTATTCCTTTCATTGATTCTACAATTAATATCCTTGTGTCCAAAATTTCCACAGGTATAAAAATGTCCAAGAAAGAAATTTTGATACCTGGGAGTAAGTGATCTTCTTTGTGGTGTAGTCCATCTGGGTTCACGATTTATTCTTCTATAGTTTCCTTCATAATGATTGCGTTCATACCTGATGGGAGAGGATCTTCTTGATGTCTCATTCCCTTTGAATTCTAGTCTTCTATCTTGTTGTTCAACTTGGTATAGAGTGTTGGTTTCATCCTTTTCATCTTTCTTCTCTTGTTTTGTTGTCTTCAAACTATCATTGTATCCTAGTCCCGATCCATCTGGGTTCACGATTTATTCTTCTATAGTTTCCTTCATAATGATTGATTTCATACCTAATGGGAGAGTATCTTCTTGATGTATCATTCCTTCTGAATTATAGTCTTCTATATTGCTGTTCAACTTGATATAGAGTTTTTGTTTCATCCTTTTAATCTTCCTTCTCTTGTTTCGTCGTCTTCAAACTGTCATTGTATCCTAGTCTTGTCTTGTCGTTTGGAGATCTTTGAATGATAAGGATCTCATCTAATTTTTAAGTGCTTTTTTTGAACTTCTTCAACTTTTCTATTGTCAATAGTAGCTCCCCTTTTGTGTGATCCAATTATACTTTCAATTTCTCATAATATTATAATTGTTCCTTCAAGCTACCAATGGTCTTTTCACGCCTGTAATTCTCTTCTTCACAACTACTGAATTCACCTTTTATAATTATGTTTGTGTTTCTAAGATTTTTATTTTCAGTTTCAACATGCTTCAACTTTTCAATATTCTCATCTTCTTGTTCACTCTCTACATTGTCTTTGTATCCCAAAAAGGAATCAAGTTTGGTTTCTTCATCTGAATCTTCTTCAGAAATGATTTCTTCTTCTTTAGATCTCTTGTGATCATCATCATAGGTTTATTGGGTTATGAAGATGACTTTTCCTCCATAATTATCTTCTTCATCACTCTCATTTGAGGAGATGTCATAATCCTTGGAGTGTAAGCCCTTTTTATTGTTGAGAATTCTCTTTTTATAGTAGTAGTTTTCAACAATATGTCCTATTCTACCACAATTAAAGAATTTGAGAGGAGACTTACCTTTGTATCTTCCAGTTCCCTTCTGGAACCTTCTTATGAAATTTGTTCTTTCTTCATCAAGGTTGTCATTCTTGCCTTTTGTATACTTTGTGTCTTTAAAGGATGCTTCATTGTTTAGTTGGTCACTTTCTATACCTATTCTCATTTCATATGCTATAAGAGACACATGTAATTCATCCATTGTCATTTTGGTCAAGTCCCTAGTTTCTTCAATGGTGGAGACCTTAGCGTCATAATTCAAGAGAAGTGATCTCAAAACATTTTTTACAACAAAGGATTCATAGAGATCTTCACCTAATCCTCTGATAGCATTAAAAACTTCATCAAATCTAAGAAAATAGGTTGCAATATCTTCCTTTTCATCCATCTTCAAATTTTTAAATTCTGCTCTATGTCATTGAAGCTTGACCTTCTTAAATTTTGGATCACCTTCATAGATACTCCTGAGTTTGTACCATGCCTCTTTAGCAGTGATGAAACCTATAAATTTACTAGAAATGGTTGGTGCCAATGCTCCTAGAATAACATGTATGGCTTTTGGATTACAAATCATAAGCTTGCTCTCATTTGGATCGGTTGGAGCATTATTTGGGATTACATAGCCATTTACAAATGAGTACCAAATGTATAATCACAAAGATGTTAGGTAAGTTTTCACTCTATCACTCCAATATGCATAATTTCTTCCATCAAATTGTTGAATCCCATTTGAAATTTTCTCATGGTCATCCATCTTTGCTCAAGATTTTTCTTCCAGTGATTAAGTTGTTCTGAAGGCAACCTGCTCTGATACCAATTGTTGATACTGAGAGGGGGGTGAATCAGTATCAAGTACAATTTAAAAACTTTTTCAAGTTATAATTAAACCATTCAATTATATCCAATGAGAAATGAAAAATAGTATACGAGTTACACCAATACACCACAATACCTCATGCACAATATATGTGAAATAATCAATAGTTATTGTTCAAGGGAAGTAATGACTTCCAAAGGTAGCTACATCTTCCAAATATAAAGGGAGGGATAAACCTCCAAAAGGAAGATACAATCCTCCAATATCAAGAGAGGGATGACCTCTCCATCCTTGCCCCTTCCTTCCACCCAAGAATATATGAGAGATAATAAAACTTTACATTAAATTATCACCATCAACCAACCATCACATAGAACCTAATAATGCTTCCCGAGACTTCTTCAAGTTCTAAAATTCTTCACTTCTTGGAATACTCTGATCCTTTAGATAATATAACTCAATGTATTTTTTGAAAATCCTCCAAGTGTCACTCCTTGAATCCTCCCAGAAAATGATTTATAGAGAAAATGGTAGACCTTATTCAATTCTTGTTTATTAAGGAGAACTAACTTGTACAACATGCCCCATGCTCAATTTTTAACATCATATTCTGAAATTTTCACATAGGAAACTAAATCTTGTACTATTTCCAATGCAATTGGTATCACGTCATTTCAATTCTCTATCAAGACGTTATGGATTTTTTACTCGGAACACCTGTTTATGACTAGCTTCAGGACTAGTAAAAAACCCTATCTTCCATAGAGTGTATCTCCAACATTATAGCGAATAAAGAGGTAATTTTTTTACCATAGGTACCTAGATATGTGTTCTCAATACCATACCAATTTCACCATATTAATCGTTCTAGAAAAAACATTATAGCAAAAATGGTAATATGACCTGTAAATAACATACCTTAGAACACATCACCAAAAGACTTCATCCTCCCTTGAAATCCGACCTTCTTTACTTCAGATTTCCTCTGAAATTCGATTTATATCTCCTTGTGTGTGTTTAAAATGAATTTTTAATGAGATGTATTTATAACCTTTATTCCACTTCCTTTTAACATTAGGGCCGACCTAAAAATTTCTTATTTTGTAATTCTTTTCTTTAATTATCTTCAGGTTTGACCTGTACTTCCTTCTTCAATTCACTTTTTCATATTCAAAAATTCATTTCTCCTCAACCATGAGGATCCACGTGAAGTGCCACCTACCATTGGAAACAACATGATGTATACTATCCATCCATGGGTGTTGTATCTGCATGTGCATTGTCCTTCATGTCCAAATACCTTCATCAATCATGTGGTCCAAAACCCAATGATTAGGTTTGACGTCAATGAAAACAACCAATATTCCAACAAACCATGTAGAAGAATTAAAACAAAAATCAAGATTTAAGAGGATGTATAGGTGAATGAAGGGGAAGGGCAAGGATGCAGACCTAAGTTCCAACATTGGCTCCAACCAGGGATAGCACTTCCCTGGAGGTGCTAAGATCAATATATTAGGTTCCTTAGTTATCCAAACTTGTTGTCACTTACCTATGTTTATGTTTGCCAACCATGCTCTCTATCTTTATTTAAACTGAAACTTGAAACTGCATCTACACCCAATGCCTTTTTTGGGATATGGAGTCTTTATTCAAACAACTGTCAAAGAAAAATGTAAATGAAAAACAACTATAGTACAAGATGGACCACCTCTGGTCCTTTAAATGAAACGATGTTTCAGGAAACACCCATTAACTGGGCCTCAAAATATTTTGATATCATTTAAGTTTTGCAATATGAATGTATTATTATCCATAATCTTGATCACTTTGAATGAACCAAACCATATATTATCGAACTTACCATGCTTAGGCTTGTCCTCTCTTCTGGCATCCCACCTCAAGACCAGTTCTCCTTCTTGAAAGATTTCCTTTTTGGTTTTCTTGTCAAAGGAATCCTTGACCTTACTCTAGTATGCATCAACCATATGATTTGATGCTTCTCTCTTATGTTGTACTTCAATGATCTGTAAATTTTTCTCTAGATGTCATTGGGTTCCTCAACTTCTTCTTGTAGAAACTTTAAAATGGGTAGGACAAGCTAAGTAGGAAAGACAACATCTACCCCGTACACTATGTGGAATGGTGAGGTTTCCAATGATTTCTTGGTGCTGATTCTATCATCCCACAAGGCATATTTAAGCTTAGAGTCCCAATACTTTTTGTTTTCAACCAACAAATTCTTGATGACCATGATGAGAGTCTTGTTTGATGATACAACCAACTTGTTTCCCTATGGGTAATAGGGTGTAGAATCTGTTAGTACAATGTTGTAACTCCCACATAAGTCAATCATGGCCCTATTCTTGAATGGTTGGGCATTATCTATTACTAACTTCTTGAGGAAGTTAGTAATAGATAATATATAATAAGAGGAATAGATAGTTACTAACTTCCTCTTAGTAATATATATACTTATAGACCTTTGATGTAGATGCAATCACCTCACCAAGCTCTCCTTGTCCAACCCCTTGCTCAAATTATCCACAAACAAAATGACTATTCTTCACTGATTATCTCTCTTATGATATCATAAGTTTGATTCCTTCAATGCCCTCCTTCCTTATGAGATCATAAGTTAGGTATCTCTCAATATATCCCTCCATTTCACCATGAAACGACCTCCTTATATAGGCTTGGAGAGGCCTAACCACCTTAGAGATTCTTGGGATAGGTTGAGGATATTTATCCGTCAGTTGTGGATCCTCCCTAAGATTCAATGTTGACCTCAGATTTGAATCCAACTGATTTTAGAGATAAGGGGGATCTTCCCTTGATTTTCTCAACAACATAACACTCCCCAAGAATGGTGCACAGAGCACAACAAAACTCCCCAAAAGAGGGGAAAGGAGCGCTAACACTCCTTGCTAGTGGGTAGGGGAGTGTTGCCGAAGATTTCCTCAAAAAAATCCCAGGGCTCCCCCAAAATATTGCACAGAGTGATACAACGCTCCCCCAAAGGAGGGTAGGGAGCACTAGCACTCCCTGATAGTGGGTAGGGGAGAGTTTCCCTTCAAAATTGATTTTTAAGTGGTTTTTCTCAAGGAAAAAGTTTTGTACTCTTTGTCAAATGATTTCTCCTTCTTTAACCAATCTCTGAGGGTGTCTTCAGGTGTTCCTTGTGATGTCGTTCAAGACACGACATAGGAAATATGACTGTATGATGTCTATGACACTTGCGAGACTTGCAACACCTGTGGCCAACATGCGACACTTGAGACACTTTAAATGAAGACAATAGGTCATCATTGAAGTGAGTGATTATGATGTGTAACATATTTCCCACCAAAGTGCGAAGTTAGAAGACGAAAACTGATGACTAAAGTACTTTGTAGACCTTTTCGAGCAAGGGTATGGACTTAGAGAACCTGGTAGAATATTCTTACAAACATCAGAAAAATGTTATGATATGATTCAAACCCAAGGTAGGCATACCTATGCTTGGGTGATAAAAACTTGCAAGGTATGGCTGCCATAAAATACACTACGTATCCATAATTGTATAAATAAAACGGTAGAGCCACCCAAGATACAATGTGGATTTATACTTCCATGACATGAACTAATTGTAGCCATGAAAAATACACAGTGGATCTATGAGACGACAAGACATATCCATGGACCAATACAAAGTGGATCTATGTGACAGTGTATGTGTCAATATTCAAGAGAAACTCCGTCACAACTTGGGTAAAGTACATATCAGAGTGATTACTCAACCTAGGGTCTTCTCACCGATCCTGATGTAGTATGAATCTAACCATTGGAATAGATTTCCTGATGTCGAACATGGAAGAAACCAGTTGATTATCAGTCAATGAGGTAAACCGTTAACAAGTGCGAGGGAAATCACCATTGATGTCAATGATTCCCAAGGTACCCTAGTACATTCCAATGAATATGAATATATGAGATGAATTTGAACATTTGTGGAATCATCTAATCAGAGGTAAATGATGTAAACCAACTTTCGGAAGCGAGGAGGTCTGCCATTAAAGCATGCAGGTCCCAAGGTACTAATTGTTTTCTAAGTCTAATTCCCAGATAATGTGTTGAAGTCAATAGGAATAGACTCGTCGAAGGAGGGCCTTGATGTATCCTGCATCAACGACACAAAATTGACACAGAGATGTAAATTGGTAGATCAAATGAACATGGAATGACACAGGTATTGAAACATGATATTTGTGATGTTTGATTCTCGAGGAAGATACTTCCCTTGAACACTGAGGCACAACAAGATAAACATGACATGGACCAAAACATGATGATGCAATGGATACCGTGAATTTATTCAGGTGACCCAAAGGAGTAAATAAACTTAGAGGATTGGTTTAGTGCAGAGGTTCAACGGATTAAAATGTATGCAAAGATAGAGTTCCATTTTTAAGGGATACTATATGAGTGACTAGTGAGGCCATAAAAGAGATAAACTACCACTCATAAGATGCCCTTTCAAACCTTTTAATGAGTGAGAAAGGAAGCAAGATCACTCAACAATCTTTTCATGTTTAGAGAGTCTGAAAAGAGATTAAATACAAATCCAGGGGGTTCCCTTTTCATATAACCTTTACAAGTCCTAAAAGGTGATAAAAGTATACTCGATTGCATTCTCATGTATTTATGAGCACGAGAAAGAGAAAATACTAAGCTCAATATTGGTTTCATTTTAAAACAAGCTTGAAACAAAATTAAAATATGCTTGTAAATTCCCAACATAATTTCCAAAGGTAGGGATACAACATACCCATGGATGGTTGGTACTCTGCCCCCAACTTGAAGAGCTAGTGACATAACTCCAGAATGATAATCAAAGGCTGGAGACATGCCCCCCCAAGCTTCAAATCATTCACCGACTATGAGTTTGCCACCAATTTTTGTACTAGATGGAGAAAGAGGATACAGGTGGATGGAAAGAAGGTTCAAATACGAGACCTAACGAAAGACTTGACTTGGTATGAGAGGTGACAGTTTCATTTTTTAACGAGCTTGACATGGGAAAAGGAACTATGCTCAAGAATCCAGGTTCAATCCCCAAATTTCTGTTTTATTTTTTAACGAGCTTGCTACATATAGGAAAACTATTCTCATAGCCTCTGTTTTATTTTTTAACGAACTTTCCACAGAGAAGTGAAATTATTCTCATAGCCTCTGCTTGATCATGGCTTCCAAGAGCATAATGCTCTGGAAGAAAAACATGTCAAGGGATAAAAATTGGTCATGGATTCCAAGAGATCTTCACTGGACAGAAGGAAAACACTCTGGAAGGAACACATATCGAGGTCCGCGATAGGGGTAAGGATATTAGGATCCAATAGACCTACCAAAGAGATCACCATGTCAACTACCGGATCTAAGTCATCGGAATTTGAAGTCATCAGAGACAACGCCACATAATTGACTTGTGGTAGGGGTGATACTGACTGCATATACGAATTGTTTAGGGATCTCATTGGCTTGGTAATCAAGTCAGGACCAATGCATGAAAGTTGATCAATAGCCACAATTATTCCATCATGAGGGAAATATATCACATGAAAAAGAGTGGACACAATATCTTTCATGGCATAGAAAT
Organism: Picea engelmannii; assembly: GCA_009831015.1. Taxonomy (NCBI): domain Eukaryota; kingdom Viridiplantae; phylum Streptophyta; class Pinopsida; order Pinales; family Pinaceae; genus Picea; species Picea engelmannii. The sequence continues at coordinate 171,184 of ML796730.1, forward strand.
AATCTCACCCAAGGAGTAAATCGAAATCCAAGGGGTCTTGGACTACCTGTTGACGGGAAAAAATGACCGTCCGTCAATTGGGAGAGTGGAACCGGTTCGGGGTTGTCTAAATAACCCAAGCCGTTTGGAGGGGACCACGCTGACGAGTTTAACGGATCCGTTGGCCGCTCTAAGGTCTCAAGGAAAACCAAAGAGAGAATTGATCTGAGCTAAGTAATCTAAACAAACCAACACTAAATAAAACTAATGAAACAAACTAACTAAAAGTACAAGAAACTAACTCACTAATCCAATTAAAACAACTATTAAATAAACTAAAACTAAATATAAATTATTCTAACTACTCTACATACTATCTACTAATTACTATTTTAATAACTCAAATCAACTATCTAATTATCAACTACAATGTTACTTATTCACAAATATACATTATAAACAATCTACACATTTAATTAAAACCTGCAAAACTCATGTGTTCGCTTCCCTAAGACAGCCATGAATCTTTTTTGTTTTTTATATTTTATGAAAAAGAAATAAACATAACTGAAATTAAACGATCTAATATAATTACTGAAATTAAACAATCTAATATTATTCTAATTAAACTTATATCCAAATTAAACTACTTAATGAGAACAGTAAACACAAAACTAATTGACCTGGAAACACTCCAAGTCTGCCCTGTGTGTGATAACTTCTAAGCTGGTCGGAGGATAAAACTCGCACCGGTTGATCCGTAATATTTTCGTAAACGATTGGCTATGCCGCTTCTTGAAGTGTTTTATAGGACAAACAAGACATAAAAGAAAACCATAACAATCTTATGATTATAAATTCCTGCAATAAGGGAAACCTGTTATGCAGAAAACTTATATATAACAATTCAATTTATGAAGAAGATAAAACTATCATTCACAAAATGAATTTAACAATTGTTATGTCTTTCATCTATTTGGAAGAGACAAGATATGGATAACAGTGATTAAAATTATATCATTTGCACATGATTTAGATAGCCAAAGTAGTCATAAACCATAAACAAAGTGATATACAAAAATATGAAACAAAATTCTGATATATTGAGAAGCTAAAGCTATGACAAAACATCAGTTCTGCTCCAGTCTGTATTAGAACTCCATATCCTTGTTCTCCCACGAATGAGGATGAACATTATTACAAAAATCATGAGTATATATAAGTTCCTCCACAGGGTAAAACATCCCTGTGGATAATACCAAACAATTTTACATAATCTGGGAAATATCCTCCATTCATCTAAACTAAGCAACTAAAATGCAAGTAAAATCTTTGAAACATCCCCTAACTGCTCAACAACTCAATTGCAAATTTGAATTTACCTGCAATAGAACACAAGTATCAAATTAGAGCGATATTTCAGTAACAAAATACAAAGAAAATGATCCTACAGACTTAGCTACAAAATCATCTAATTCTGTAGCTAGTCTAGAATAGCATATAGAATCAGATAGAAATCAAATGAAATCTTTTTAAAAAACAATCCAATTTAATTTGCTTTTAATAAACAATAAAATCGAATTACTAATGGTTCAAACAAATTCAAATCAAATCAAATCAAAAGGCTGCAATCGGAACAGGATAAGAATTTTCTGCCTTTTAATTGCCATAAAATATGGTCAAATAATAACCACACTGCTTAATATCCAATTGAAATTACAAGCAAATTGTATGAAATCAAAACCGATATAGTTATAATCGAACTTAATCACAATCGATTGGTTACAGCTGTGTGAAATTCATATTGTTTTAATCAAATGTCAAAATGGGAAGGCTGTTGCAGTTATAATCAAAATGAAACATATCCCTTAAAATTTGCTATAGAATTCGATCGCTGAGTATCGCATGGTGAACAGACATGACAAAAATAATGATCGTAACAATCATTGACTCATTATAGTCATAGCAATAAATTGATATCGTTCAATCAAATGCAAAGATAGGTAAACCGTTTCAAATGGAATCATACTGAATGAGTAACAACCAAACGCATTTCGTTATTGATCACCACACAGTCAACAGACAGGGTCCTAATAGAATCAACAGAATCCATAATATAAACCGGGTAAATAACCGAAATGAATTTGGTTGAGTTTAATTATAGACACAAATCGTAAGACTGGATACAATCAATTTCATTCTTCAAATCGAATTCAACGATATATTTGTTACAATAAAAAACAGTCTAAATCGATTTATTTGGGTATAACAACCAGTATTCATATTTATTCGCAATTCGATTATGTAATAACAAAATGATATACGAATTGATCCGAACATAGAATATACAATCACAACAGCTAACTAATTTTCCAACCATATCGCATAAGATATAACCAAATCGAAAAGAGATATTGACTGTGTTCCAAAATTGGGATACCAAAATAACCTATGTTTAGAAAAGATATCAACAATCTTCAATAACAGAGTATCCAAACACAATCAAATCCAATCATGATCAATCAGATCATAACTAAATCTAATCAAAGCCAATCCGAAAATCGATTAACCAAACTTATATACAACAAATGCATGCTTATTAACCAACAACAATCCACGCTGTAAACAGAGCTTATGAGTGTGTCAGACATAAATAGGGGTCAATCATACCAGTGAGGTTGCTCAGGCTATGCCAACTTTGAATTGACGATTGCCGTAGCCGACTCGACATTCTTAAATAGAATTGAGCCTGTTTTTCGTTGTTTCTTGTCAGTGGGTTGCTACTTTGCATTATGATTGGTGAGTTTTTCCACTTGATCCTCCAGGGCATGAATTCTAGATTGCAACATCAACACATCTAGGTAGTATCTTTCCAGCCATAATCCACACTGATTGCAAGGTGTAACAACTGGTTGATCAGGAGAGGGTTTCGACGAGTCACCGAGGGTTCCACGAGGCATTTCAATGCCAGGAAAATTGGGATCATCTTGTAAGCAAGGTGGTAGGTTCTTCACAAAATCATATGCGGGTTTATCACATAGCCCTTCGGAATAGGGATACTCGCTTGCTAGGTAGCGTTCAACCTCTAAGTCCGAATATTCACTTACCATGATAGGGTCAGGGCTAACAAGAATTTTGGGTTCATTTCCTGCCATGCGAGAGATTAACCGGGCATTTTTCTTTCCTTTAGCATTCACATTAGGTTTGGCCTTAGGCCTTTTAGCCACGGGTTTAACATCTTCGATATCCTGGGTAACGGAATTGGGTAGGCCAATAGGAGAATCGGATAGGGGTGTAGGTAACAATGCACTGTAAGGCACAGGGGGTACTGATTTGCACTCACTCACCACGGGTTTGTCAACTTGTGGTGGGCTTGAGTCTGCAAAGCTATTACGTCTAAGAAAATCCTCCCAATAGTCATGGTGTAACCCCAACTTACAAACTACAAGCATTTTAATTAACCCGAAATCAAAAAGACTGGTATCGGACTGGTTCCGTTTATACCTTTTAGACATCTTGAAAAAACTCCTATGCAAGTAGTAAGGCATGTTAAGCTTGTACCCCATGAAAACCATTAGTAGCCGAAGGTGGTACAAGAAAATGAAACCATACCTGCCCTCGTAGGTAATGAACTGCTTGATTACCATGAACAGGTCATGCCAGCGTTGCTTCAACATATTTGCAGGCAAACCCTTGTCACAAGAACTCACCTTTCGTGATTGGAAGAGCAATTTCCATAGGACATCTTCCACTTTACAACTTTTTGACCATTTCTGCCCGACAGCAGGCATACCAGTAGCCAAACTGATAAATTTCTCATCAATTTCTAACTGCACATCTCCTACCTTGGCACGACAACCGTCGAAGGTTAACGCAAATTTCCGAGCCACACCAGGGTTAAAGCCATCAAACTTTCTTATGAATGGGTGCCATCTGAATTCCTCTAGGTCGCTGTAAGCACCATCAAACATTAACAGTGCCTGGCTACCATTGGGCTCAACCCTTACGACCGGAGCCACGGCGCGGGTGCATGGTAGGGTTTGGTTTGTACAATACAATTTGCAGGAGAAAAAATTGATAGGGCTTAACAGATGCAAGCGCTCAAAGGGAAATGAATCAATGTAATGCGTGCGAAGGTGGTAGGATTATCACCACCATGCAGTGTATTACTGGCACAATACAGTTCTGTTCAATCAATAATCATATCGTTTAAACCATATTAATCGGCCAGCCCGAATGGGTGAATAACCATATCAACGTGCCAAAAACCAAAACCATATATTATATAAATGCACCATGTGTAAAATTCAAACCAACATGAAATCAAAAAGTTTCATCAACGAGCCAAGTGTATAATCAAACATTGAAAACCATTCAATATGAAATCAAATTCGTATGTGACCCATGCGCTTCTATAATCAAAGTTTGTAAAACATTGCAACAAGATATTTTATAAAATCTATAAGTCGAGAGCTCATAATAAGGATCATATCATAAAACAAACTTTAATCCACCATGACCCTTATATAATCAAGTATAATTCACCAATCAACAAACTCAAGGGATTATCACTTAAATAAAAATCAAGTTGCGCAATCAGAGTGATGGTAAACTAATGGACATAGTTTGAAAAATAAACCAAAGGTAAGTACCAATCAGCATATCAATGAGAAGATCATAACAGTCCAAATAATGATGAAGGAGTTTTCACCCCTTCAGTCGTGAAAACTAAATCGAAACCAATTTACAAACGTCGCTTGAAATGAAGGTGTCATTTTTTTGCAAAATGCGACAAAATTTGAAGTTCAAGAGACATAGGTGTAGGCAGCTTTAAGGGTAATTGAAAAAATTGAATTGGCTGCCAACAATGGCGACACACTGGGTGAAGCAGTTATCTCTGTCAAAAGAAACAAATTCAGATTAGGACGACAGAGAAAAATTCAACTCAAAAACAACAACCAAAAAATCGTACAAACATCATCATTTACTATCTTTTCCAGCGATGTTTTAAAAGATGCGAACTAATAACAGTCTTAAGATCAGCAAGTCATGATTTTTATGATAAAATATTCAATACAGTTGGCATGGCCACTGCTGCCAGTAGGCGTCCATAGCCTCGACAAGGTTTCCATTTAACCCACTCGGACGTCCGTATCCTGTCAAGAAGTTCTAGATTAGAATAAAGGACTTTAAAAGAGGTTTCTTATCTTTTTCTGCAGATTTTCATGTACCTGACATTACTTCGCTGCCAGTGGGCCTGTTCAGTACCCCGACGAAGTTGTCTTGGCACCATGCTTGCATTTACCCGCTGCCAGCGGACCTGTTCAGTATCCCGGTGGGTTTACAAACACTTCCCACAGCTCCATTTTTATTTTGTTTTTCTCTTATATATAGCTGAGCGGGGTGACGCTGAAAAATCTTGGTATTTTATCATATTTTTTTAGACCTCAGTTTTTTTTTTTTTTTTG
>ML796730.1:182910-195651 GCA_009831015.1 Picea engelmannii
GGAGCAGAGTTCCACAGAGGATTCTGGAATATATGGGGCCGAGCCCACTTGGGATTTTTTTGTGGATGCGATAAAGGAACAGTACTACCCTGTTGGCAACTATGAGGAACAATACATGAGATGGACCACACTGCGGCAAGAGAAGGGCCAAGTAGTTCTAGAGTTCACCAATACCTTCCATATCTTGCACACCAAGCTAGGTATCAAAGACTCTAAACGACATTTGGTTTTGAAATATTGTGGGGCTCTACACAGATACATCCAAACTGAAATGGATTTTCTGGACATCTCATCACTTGGTGCTGCCTATCGATATGCTGTTAAAATCGAGTAGAAATTTAAGGACCAGGACAAACAGGAGTTCGGTTCTACAAATCCACAACAACCAAAGTATGACAAAGACAACCATAACAAACAGTCTCCCGAAAACTAGTCCAAGCCACAGGAAAAGAAGGGTCACGGGAAGTCAAAGAAGGACATCGGAAAATGGTGTGATTTCCACAAAAGCCCCTGGCACAACACTGATGAATGTCTCTCAAAATAGTCATTGGTGGCCAAGATTGAAGACAAGGAGCCTAACCCTGATTCAGAATCTGATTATGAAAATATTGGTAAAAGACAGATCATTGACGCAGACCCCACTGCTATTGTCGCGACCGCAACAATTCAACCAGAAGAGGCAACAGATCCAGAAGAGGGGGAGCGCCTTTTTCATTCACAGATGTGGGTGAAGGGGACCCCGCTGCATTTTATTGTTGATAGCGGAAGCTAGAAGAACCTCATCTCAGCAGAGGTCGTCAAACAGTTGGGATTGTCGACAACACCATACCCGCAACCATACAACATTGGGTGGCTTCACCAAGGACGAGATCTTCATGTCAGCCAGCAGTGTCGATTTTCATACGGCATCCAACCCTTCAAGGATGAGGTATTATGTGATGTTGCCCCATTGGATGTCTGTGATGTTCTCTTGGGCCAGCCATATATGTGGAAACACCATGCTATCTATGAGTCTCGAACCCGTAGTGTCATTATTACTTTGGGGGGTCATCTCTATAGGATACCAGAGGTAGTTCCAACTACTGCCCCACCTAAACAGTGCGGCAAGGTAGTATCTCATACTAGAAAATTCATCTTCTCCACAATCTGTTCAAAGGGTGAACATAAGGATACTGCATCCACCACAGCTTCGGCCAAAGCACCTTCTATCCAACAGAAGCAGGTCGACAAGGTTGCAGTAAAGCATGAAGATTCCTTCTGCACACAGTCGTCTAAAATATCAAGACTGGTTAAAAAGGTCCAAACCTTCCAGCCACAGGTTCGTGACAGATTTCCACAAACTAAGCAGCGTGACTTCTCCAGCAAGACAAGTAGCTCACCAAGATGCAGATTCAACAAATGCTTTTCCCTCTCCCCGGGGAACTCAACGCAATGGATACCATTGCTTCCTAAGGAGGGAGGATTGATCCAGGTAGATATCAGAGGCCACCCACCTTTTCCAAATGGCTCAAAACAGTTTGCTAGCCATTTTGGCAATTTACTATTTTTAGCAGGTTTTCACTTCCGGGGCCATTTTGAGGGCCTAAATGAAGTTTTTTTGAGATAGAGGTTCTCAATGATAGCCAAAGGCATCATTGAGCCCCCAAAATTAATCTCCTTGATGATACCTTTCCAACGAGCTATCACACGCCTAAAACGGAGATCTTATGCAAAAGTTACGACCCCGAGAAGTTGATACACCAACTTACCCAAACGGGGCCCACATGAATTTTGGCGCTTCATCTCCTAGGGTTAGGTTTTTGGATGTCTAGGACTTTTGACATTCCCGATTATTGTAAAAAGGCCTCCAGAACCTCATTGTAACCATCTTCTTGTGAATGCGAGTAGCCGTCACATCTCTTCTCAGAAATAAGCTGCCACCATTCTAGCGAGTCTTTCACTCTGTATTTTTACAGTCTCTGTACATTTCTATGATTAATAGAAATCGTGTATTACTATATATTTGTGTTTATGGTTGCATCTCTGATACATTTCTGTTATATTATTGAATATCTACAATATCTCTGTACATTTCTTTATTATATCTCCGCTCTCATTTCGTGCCGAAAATAATCCGGATCACTACTGATTTAGATGGCTTTGGAGGTGAAGTTGTAGTGTTCTCGGCAGAAGGTTTGTTTGCTGTCTTGCTCCTAGTGTTGTAAGGGTGGATAGTCTTGAAGTTAGCTTGGAAGATGCTATCCGAGAAGTGTCCAAAGATGTTCGGAGAAGACTCTTCTTCTTGAGTTGTTTCCTGCTCGACCTCCTCTTGAGGGATTTCAGGAGGCATCAAGTTATCTTGGGCTCCTAGAATTGTCTGGAGTGCGCATTGCAAACTTTCTAGGTTCAAGCCTTCAGGATTTGGATTAGGCCGATTGGTTTGAAAAGGCTTTCGGAAAGGAGGTTTATAGGGTCCTTTACTCGAAGATGCTTCTTCAGTTGACCTTTTTAAATCTATAACTTGATTAGATAATTTTTGTACAACTTTGGTTAAATTTTCCGCATCAAAGTTTTCAGGTTGCGTTTTGTTTTGTGTAGGTCTAGGAAGAATTTCAATCTTCTTTTTGGAAGAAGAAACAGTCTCAGTTTCATTGCTAGAGGAATCCTTAAGACTAAGAATGTCTTTTTCAATTTGCGTAGCCTCTTCAAAGGCTTCTAACAACATGGCCTTTTTAGATCTTTTAACCCAAATAGCTATACTTTGATGTAAAGCTTTGGTGTAGTAAGATATTACAAGACTCTCAGCAGGCATAGAGTCTACAGGGATTCGATTCTTAAGTGTTAAAAATCTTTGATTAAAATCTTTGATTAAAATCTTTAACTTTTTCTTTAGAGTTCATTTTTAAGCTTGAAAGATCCATAACTAAGACTTCCATAGGTTTTCCATCTTCGAATTTTTCCAAAAAGCATGACTCAAAATTTTCCCAAGATACTATGGTATGAGGCTGTTGGGAAAAGTACCATTTGGATGCATTAACCTCAAAGGTGTAAGGGAACAACCTACATACAACATCTTCATGTTCGACGTTACGGAGTCTTATGACTAACATAAATTTTTTGATATGATCTTCGGCTATCTGTTTTGAATCGGGATCAAACTTAGGAAGCCATTTCTCCGGGTGCTTAGGTAAAGGTTGTTGGGGTCCAAGTACAACTACAACATCCTGGTCCAACCAAGGTCTTGTAGGGTTGTTCTGATTTTCCATTGGGGAATTAGTCGTGGAAGTCTGAGAATGTGGTTTGCCTTCGTCATAAGAGGAATCTCCTCCAGAAGAGGAAGGAGATGAAGGGTGTGGTGAAGGAGGTATCCCAGATCCTCCTGTAGTAGGATTTATGTTTGGATCTGTAGGATTCACAGTGAGGTCTATGTCGCCTAACTGTTCTCTGATATCAGAGAAGTCTAAAGGTTGACCCCACGGGCGGTTTGGTCGCCTAAGACTTGCTAAGGCACTATGTGTTCTGATAAGAGATTGATGAACGATCTCTTGAGGATCACCACCTGTAGGATTAGGGGTTGCTGGCTCACCTGTGATCTGTGGATCTTCGGTTGAAGTAGTTGATGTTTAAGGGGGGATATTATCTTGTGAACGAATTCTAGTCACTATGGGAGTGTGATTAGGTGGGGGAGGAGTCTTGCGACCACCTCGTGCCATTAATTAAGTTCAGGTCCTCCTTCTAGCGCCATTTGTTGACGGGCGAAAATGACCGTCCGTCAACTGGGAGAGTGGAACCGGTCCGGCGTTGTCTAAATAACCCAAGCCATTTGGAATGGACCACCCTAACAAGTTTAACGGCTCCGTTGGCCGCTCTAAGGTCTCAAGGAAAACCAAAAAGAGAATTGATCTGAGCTAAGTAATCTAAACAAACCAACACTAAATAAAACTAATGAAACAAATTAACTGAAAGTACAAGAAACTAACTCACTAATCCAATTAAAACAACTATTAAATAAACTAAAACTAAATATAAATTATTCTAACTACTCTACATACTATCTACTAATTACTATTTTAATAACTCAAATCAACTATCTAATTATCAACTACAATGTTACTTATTCACAAATATACATTATAAACAATCTACAAATTTAATTAAAACCTGCAAAACTCATGTGTTCGCTGCCCTAAGACAACCAAGAATCTTTTTTGATTTTTATATTTTATGAAAAATAAATAAACATAACTGAAATTAAACGATCTAATATAATTACTGAAATTAAACAATCTAATATTATTCTAATTAAACTTATATCCAAATTAAACTACTTAATGAGAACAGTAAACCCAAAACTAATTGACCTGGAAATGCTCCAAGTTTTGCCCTGTGTGTGATAACTTCTAAGCTGGTCGGAGGAGAAAAATCACACCGGTTGATACGTAATATTTTCGTAAACGATTGGCTATGCCACTTCTTGAAGTGTTTTACAGGACAAACAAGACATAAAAGAAAATCATAACAATCTTATGATTATAAATTCCTGCAATAAGGGAAACCTGTTATGCAGAAAACTTATATATAACAATTCAATTTATGAAGAAGATAAAACTATCATTCACAAAATGAATTTAACAATTGTTATGTCTTTCATCTATTTGGAAGAGACAAGATATGGATAACAGTGATTAAAATTATATCATTTGCACATGATTTAGATAGCCAAAGTAGTCATAAACCATAAACAAACTGATATACAAAAACATGAAACAAAATTCTGATATATTGAGAAGCTAAAGCTATGACAAAACATCAGTTCTGCTCCAGTTTGTATTAGAACTCCATATCCTTGTTCTCCCATGAATGAGGATGAACATTATTAAAAAAATCATCAGTATATATAAGTTCCTCCACAGGGTAAAACATCCCTGTGGATAATACCAAACAGTTTTACATAATCTGGGAAATATCCTCCATATCATCTAAACTAAGCAACTAAAATGCAAGTAAAATCTTTGAAACATCCCCTAACTTCTCAAAAACTCAATTGCAAATTCGAATTTACTTGCAATAGAACAAACATATCAAATTAGAGAGATATTTCAGTAACAAAATACAAAGAAAATGATCCTACAGACTTAGCTACAAAATCATCTGATTCTGTAGCTAGTCTAGAATAGCATATAGAATCAGATAGAAATCAAATGAAATCTTTTTAAAAAACAATCCAATTTAATTTGCTTTTAATAAACAATAAAATCGAATTACTAATGGTTCAAACAAATTCAAATGAAATCAAATCAAAAGGCTGCAATCGGAACAGGATAAGAGTTTTCTGCCTTTTAATTGCCATAAAATATGGTCAAATAATAACCACATTGTTTAATATCCAATTGCAATTACAAGCAAATCGTATGAAATCAAAACCGATATAGTTATAATCAAACTTAATCACAATCGATTGGTTACAGCTGTGTGAAATTCATATTGTTTTAATCAAATGTCAAAATGGGAAGGATGTTGCAGTTATAATCAAAATGAAACATATCCATTAAAATTTGCTATAGAATTCGATCACTGAGTATCGCATGGTGAACAGACATGACAAAAATAATGATCGTAACAATCATTGACTCATTATAGTCATAGAAATAAATTGATATCGTTCAATCAAATGCAAAGATAGGTAAACCGTTTCAAATAGAATCATACTGAATGAGTAACAACCAAACGCATTTCGTTATTGATCACCACACAGTCAACAGACAGGGTCCTGATAGAATCAGCAGAATCCATAATATAAACCGGGTAAATAACCAAAATGAATATGGCTGAGTTTAATTATAGACACAAATCGTAAGACTAGATACAATCAATTTCATTCTTCAAATCGAATTCAACGATATATTTGTTACAATAAAAAACAGTCTAAATCGATTTATTTGGGTATAACAGCCACTATTCATATCTATTCGCAATTCGATTATGTAATAACAAAATGATATACGAATTGATCCGAACATAGAATATACAATCACAACAACTAACTAATTTTCCAACCATATTGCACAGGATATAACCAAATCGAAAAGAGATATTGACTGTGTTCCAAAATTGGGATACCAAAATAACCTGTGTTTAGAAAAGATATCAACAATCTTCAATAACAGAGTATCCAAACACAATCAAATCCAATCATGATCAATCAGATCAAAACTAAATCTAATCAAAACCAATCCGAAAATCGATTAACCAAACTTATATACAACAAATGCATGCTTATTAACCAACAACAATCCACGCTGTAAACAGAGCTTATGAGTGTGTCACACATAAACATGGGTCAATCATACCAGTGAGGTTGCTCATGCTATGCCAACTTTGAATTGACGATTTCCGTAGCTGACTCGACATTCTTAAACATAATTGAGCCTATTGTTCGCTGTTTCTTGTCAGTGGGTTGCAACTTTGCATTATGACTAGTGAGTTTTGCCACTTGATCCTCCAGGGCATGAATTCTGGATTGCAACATCGACACATCTAGGTAGTATCTTTCCAGCCATAATCCACACTGATCGCAAGGTGTAACAACTGGTTGATCAGGAGAGGGTTTCGATGGGTCATCGAGGGTTCCACGAGGCATTTCAATGCCAGGAAAATTGGGATCATCTTGTAAGCAAGGTGGTAGGTTCTTCACAAAATCATATGCGGGTTTATCACATAGCCCTTCGGAATAGGGATACTCGCTTGCTAGGTATCGTTCAACCTCTGAGTCTGAATCTTCACTTACCATGATAGGGTCAGGGCTAACAAGAATTTTGGGTTTATTTATTGCGATGCGAGAGATTAACCAGGCAATTTTCTTTCCTTTAGAATTCGCATTAGGTTTGGCCTTAGGCCTTTTAACCATTGGTTTAACATCTTCAGTATCCTGGGTAACGGAATTGGGTAGGCCAATAGGAGAATCGGATAGGGGTGTAGGTAACAATGCACTGTAAGGCACAAGGGGTACTGATTTGCACTCGCTCACCACGGGTTTGTCAAACTGTGGTGGGCTTGAATCTGCAAAGCTATTACATTTAAGAAAATCCTCCCAATAGTCACGGTGTAACCCCAACTTACAAACTACAAGCATTTTAATTAACCTGAAATGAAAAAGACTGGTATCGGACTGGTTCCGTTTATACCTTTTAGACATCTTGAACAAACTCCTATTCAAGTAGTAAGGCATGTTAAGCTCGCACCCCATGAAAACCATTAGTAGCCAAAGGTGGTACAAGAAAACGAAACCATACCTGCCCTCGCAGGTAATGAACTGCTTGATTACCATGAACATGTAATGCCAGTGTTGCTTCAACATATTTGCAGGCAAAACCTTGTCACAAGAACTCACCTTTCATGATTGGAAGAGAAATGTCCACGGGACATCTTCCACTTTGCAACTTTTCGACCATTTCTTCCCGACAACAGGCATACCAGTAGCCAAAATGATAAATTTCTCATCAATTTCTAACTGCACATCTCCTAACTTGGCACGACAACCATCGAAGGTTAACGCAAATTGCCGAGCCACACCAGGGTTAAAGCCATCAAAATTTCTTATGAATGGGAGCCATCCGAATTCCTCCAGGTTGCTGTAAGCACCATCAAACATTAACAGTGTTTGGCTACCATTGGGCTCAACCCTTACGACTGGAGCCATGGAACGGGTGCATGGTAGGGTTTGGTTTGAACAATACAATATGCAGGAGCAAAAATCGATAGGGATTAATAGATGGAAGCGCTCAAAGGGGAATGAATCAATGTAATGTGTGCGAAGGTGGTAGGATTATCACCGCCATGCAGTGTATTACTGGCACAGTACAGTGTTGTTCAATCAATAATCATATCGTTTAAACCATATTAATCGGCCAGCCCGAATGGGTGAATAACCATATCAACGTGCCAAAAACCAAAACCATATATTATATAAATGCGCCATGTGTAAAATTCAAACCAACATGAAATCAAAAAGTTTCATCAACGATCCAAGTGTATAATCAAACATTGAAAACCATTCAATATGAAATCAAATTTGTATGTGACCCATGCGCTTCTATAATCAAAGTTTGTAAAACATTGCAACAAGAGATTTTATAAAATCTACAAGTCGAGAGCTCATAATAAGGATCATATCATAAAACAAACTTTAATCCACCATGACCCTTATATAATTAAGTATAATTCACCAATCAACAAACTCAAGGGCTTATCACTTAAATAAAAATCAAGTTGCGCAATCAGAGTGATGGTAAACTAATGGACATAGTTTGAAAAATAAACCAAAGGTAAGTACCAATCAACATATCAATGAGAAGATCATAACAGTCCAAATAACGATGAAGGAGTTTTCACGCCTTCAGTCATGAAAACTAAATTGAAACCAATTTACAAACGTTGCTTGAAATGAAGGTGTCGTTTTTTTGCAAAATGTGACAAAAATTTGAAGTTCAAGAGACATAGGTGTAGGCAGCTTTAAGGGTAATTGAAAAAATTGAATTGGCTGCCAACACTACCATAACATCAATAAGGACAGTTTTCCCTCCCAAAGTTACAGGAAACTGAGGAAGGACTCCTAAAGGGTGACTGGTTCTTCTGTTAAAAGAGAACAGAGTCTGGGTAACCAGCACAAGCTGAGGATAACCTAAAGCTTTCCAAGCAATAGAGGAAAAAATACTAATGGATGAACCTTCATCTATCAGTGCATGAGGAATGTCCCAAAAACAAACCTATATTGTAATATTTAAAGGAGTGTGAGAGGTAAGACGAGGTCTAGTTAGTGCACCCCAATCAAAAAGGATGGCCTCATTACTTGGAGGGGGTTTTAGGGGAGGAGGAATGCCCCCCAGCATGGTAGATTCTGTAACAATGAGAAAAATGTGGGTAGTATCAGGTTTACTCTTTAGAGGGAGAGTAGGATTGATTGATAACGACATCAAATCGACCACTTGGGTTACATTCTCCAAAGAGAGAATGGGGTCGAAAGGTGGAAACAAATCGACCGCTTAGGTTTCACTCTCTAACGGGAGAGCATGATTGATTGAAGATGGGATTGAATCAACCACTTTTCCAACTGGTTCAACTAAGGATGGGACCATATTGACGACATGATCAACCAAACCGATCGATGAAGGGACCAGGGAAAAAAAATTGGCACTCTTCATAGGAGGAGTGGGATTGACCACGTTGGCACTATTTAGATGAAGGGTGGGACTGACCAATGACGGGACTAGATCAGTCACTTGGGTTTCACTTTTCAGATGAAAAGTGGGGCTGATCGATGATAGAACTGGATCAACTACTTTGGTTAGTGGTTCAACCGAGGATGAAACTAGATTGACCACCTGATCAACCAGACTGACTAGGGATGGAACCATATTTACCATTCCATAAACTAATGATGGGTTGGGGGAAATATTATGATAACTAGTTGGGAGTTGAAGATTTTCCAAAATAGAAGAAGCCTCATCCATATGAGGACAAAGGTGATAATAATGATCACCTTCGCATAACATACAAGGAAATTTGAAAGTTGTCTTCTTCTTACCAACCTTAACATCACTAGTTAACAGGGTGTCACTAGCATGTCTAATAGAGGCCAGTGATATGGAGGAACAAATTTCTAAGACCTTGGGAAGACCAGGGAAATCCCTTAGAAAGTGGTCACCCTTACAAAGACTACAAGGGAATTTGGGCTTCAGATTTTTCGTTTCAATATTGTCGACCTCATCAACATTCCCAGTATGATTAATAGTAGCTGGTTGCTTGGATCTAACATCTGATATGGTTGGAGGCTTGGTACTTTTTGGGTTCTTCTTCTTCTTATCTTTCCATTTCTTCTTCTTCTTATCAACCTGGCTACTTGCTTTAGAGATTTTGTTAGGTGAAGAAGGAGAGAGGGAAGGAGAATTAATGGGTGAAGAAGGAGAAAAATCGACATGAGGTTGATTTGTGGGTGGTGTATTGACATATGAAGTATTAGGTGCAGCTGAATCACTGGGAAGATTCGAGATCACCGAAGTGGGGAACAACCAAAGAGGTAATCTGATGGTGAGTCCCAGAAGACTTAGTGTGGAAATGTATGGAGGACCAATGTTTCCAAAAGAGGGAAAGGTGAAAGGTTCCCCAGGACAAGGGGTTCCTCCATTGGTAATCCCAGGAGTTGATGCCATTAACACTGACTCAACCTAAGGTCCACTAAGTAAAACAAACAACACACGCTATGAATCTAAGAAGCAAACAATCAAACAAATCTTCTCACAATGAAACCACTAATTGGTGATGAAATCCAACGCTGTGAGATCAATATAGGAAGGGGAAGAGATAGAGAGGGTGGATTAGTTATGTTGGCAACCTGCTTAATGAAATTACGTCTTGGTGAAAGCTTCCACATAGTAATTGTGGATTTACCCTCTAAGGAGCTCGAGTGAGTTTGACCAACGTCTATTCCAGGTATAGTGAGACTTCCGTTCACCGTCGCCTTGTGTAAGACCCTGAAGATTATGGCTACTAAGGTTTCCAAATCACATTTAGTCTCTGGGTGGGTACAGTTGACAATCCATTCCAAACGTATGGGTAGGATAACAAGTCTGAAATCCTTCAAGAGAACTGAGGACAAGTGGACCGGTAGAACTCCAGAGGACCCTAAACGGATTCAGAGTTCACGAAGCACTGAGACCAAATGAAGACAGTTGGACCTCAAGAAGAACCCCCAATATACGATCTGACTACTACAAATAGTTAAACCACAAAAGTTTAAATTCCATAACTCTCCTGAACGTGATCTCGTGCGTAATCCCTGTATGAGAGGGGGATCCCAATAAGCTTATACAAAAATTGTGTTTTCTCTCCCTATCGCAAGATGCTAAGTTTGTTTGACAGATTTGGAAAGTTATCCTTTCAACCTATTCCAAATACCTACACCTTAAGTTAATGTAGGTTTGCTAACAAAAATTGTAAAAATGTCAGATAAATTTTATTTTAGCGCTTGATTTTAAGGCTGTTGTTTATTGAAGAAGAAAATGGAGTGGACTAAATGATGTTTTGACCGACTCTAAATAATGAAAAGAAATGAGAATGCAAATATTTCACTTCGATGAAAGCTATATTACGAGAAGGAGAAAACTTTTATCATTCCCAAATGAATAATGTCCCAATTTTTTTATCAAACTCATCAATGTCAAGATCTTCAAGAAATGAGTCAAAGAGACTGTACACCAATACACTAAAAAATGCCAAAAACGATGCAATTTCACTACTTCAAATGAAAAATAGTTTCACTACCCAAAAGAAAGAATGCATCTATATTCTTTGTTTGATTCTAATGTATAAATAAAGTAAATACAAATCCTTTGATGCTCTACTACTTTCAATCAGGAGAAAGAGTCCTATGCAGATGCAAAAGACATGAAGCAAAAAGGTTTCAAACAAAACATGTACTCAAAGAAATTAGAAATGAAAGGAAACAAGTAGAAACTTGTTCTAACAAGAACTCAATAAAGGATTCAACAACTGGAAAAAATTCAAGGAGTATAAGAAGATGTATAGAAGAATCCACGAAAAGACAAAGAGGAGAGAAATCACTCAAATTGTCCCGACAAAACAAGCAGCTAGAAATGAAAATTTCACATTTTGGAAAAATGTTTCAAGCTACAATAAAGAAAATAAGGGGTGATAAGAACCAAATATCAACCTAAATAACTTCACAAACCAATCACAAAGTCTGGGTAAATACTTCCACAAAACAAGTTGAGAAAATCTAAGCAGAAAATGACAAAACTCCTCCAAAAAGGAGACCAACGCTCCCTGTCTCAAGGGTATAGAGTGCTGCAGTTATCCCTAAATCACTGTAGGGGAGTGCTAGTGCTATGATATGTCCTATAGGGGGGCGTTTATCCATCCAAAAATTAAAAAAACAGTCAAAAAATAAAGAAAAACTCAACCAAAATGCATAAAAATTGGTGAAATTGCTAGTGAAGGTAGGAGAAGGCTAATGGATGATGAACAAACAGTAAAAGTGATATGAAAGGTGGGAAAATATAAGTAAATACAAGAGGAATTGCTTGGGAAAAATGAACTCAAATATAATATGGAACAATGGATAGATCTTTGAACTTCCTTACAACAACTTTCATTCACTACTACATATTGAAAAATTTGCGATGACCACTTGCGACGAAAGTACTCTTTTGTCACAACATGCAAGAGAAAAAGTTCAATTTTTCTAAATCCACCCCATATTCGTCGCTATCTCAACACATGTAGTTTGACTAAATTATTATGGTCAATGGTCATCACAAGAGTGATGACTTACCTAACCTTAAAATTGACCATTAAAAATGACCTAAAATAAACAGGCAAAAAAAGAAATATTTTTAGGTCACGGTCATCGCAATTGTGACGATAGTGACCTAAAATTGTACTATAAATATTTGATGATTTAAAGATGTTGCGATAATCTTGCTATAACAACGATGGTTCCAAAAGGGTATTTTTGTGCGGAAGAATGTCGCAAAATGTTGTTAGAGGTGGGCAAAAAAGTAAAGCGGGTGAAAAGGGTGATGGTAGGTGTTATTGCCCATGTAAAAAATGTTGCCTTAGATGTCTCGTAAGAATTTTAATAACAATTATAGATACAAAACATTGCGGTAAATATGGGCACATTGACGACAGATCGAATTAATATCGTCCCACGGTAATTAGCTATATATTCATTATATATATATA
>ML796731.1:13834-25826 GCA_009831015.1 Picea engelmannii
AGGAGGGAGTGTTAATATTATGGTAGCTGCGGGAGGTATTTACCTCCACATGTGAACTTGACGAGAATAGAAGACTCCGGGAAGCAAGAGAAACCCTAATGAATTGGCTAATAACCCTAGAAGCCTTGTCGGCTCAAGAATATAATTTATATTAGACTATTAGCCTCCAAGAGAAGAAGTTGGTCAGAATTAATAATAATATATTGAACAGACACATACCCAGAAGGAGAAGTCGGCCCCAACAAAATGGTAGGATTACTATAAATACAGGGCGCCGATTTGCATTTGTCACATATCAGGACTACAGTTTTCCCAGTTGGTGTGCACTGCAGTTGCAGTTGGTGCGCAGGTTTGGAGGAGGGTTGCAGGTGCAGCTACAGCAACAACTAGTTTCAATATTGGCTTGGATATCTCTTGGCTAGGGTTTGGAACATCTGATTAGTCTTTTGTGATGTGCTATCCTTAGGGATTGATGCACTACTCTTTGTTTGGCTATCTAGCCTAGGGTTTGCTTCCAGAGGAATTCTCAGGCCAAGGTTAAGGTGCTCGGAGGGAGGCTTCGGCCTGTGGTTGGGTGACGAGGGTATCGTCAATGGTAAAATGAACACACCATCTTCTATATTCTAACAATTCTGGGTGCTAATTACTTAGTATATAACATTTCCTTTTAGCCGACTTCTTCTCTTGGAGGTTAATAACTTAATACAAATCATTCTCTTGAGCGGACTTGTCTTCTAGGGTTCTTAACCAATTATTTAAGGTTTCTTCTTGCTTCCTAGAATATTCTATTCTCGTTAGGTTTACACGTGGAGGTAAATACCTCCTGCAGCTACCATAATATCAACACTCCCTCCTAGCTAGGGAGGTTTTGAAGGTAATGGTCCTGAGCACGAACATACCATTGAAGGATCTCCACCAAGTTGTCTTCTTCCATCTGCATACAAGGGTCTCTTTCTGGTATACCTCAAAGCCTTGAGGTTGCTCTACATACGCTCTTTATTCAATTATTCTGGAGAACAGTCTTTGCATTCATTTGATGTAGAGTCCAACCCATGGATATTGCGGACGATATAATGGCTCATGTAGAGGTATGTCTGGTTTACTGGAACACACAATCATTATGGTATTCTCCCTCCATCTGGGAGAACCTCTAGTTCTGGATCTCACAATGCTTGCATTCACAAGTCTTCCATACATCGTTCTTCATCACAACTTTCATTTCCTCTGCTTGATTGCTTTTAGTGAGTTCAAATCAGGCTGGTATTCTTGTGATTCTCGATACAATGACTGGTTGTTATGAATTTTCTTTCTCTCTTGGAATCTTCATGTTCTTCCTCATGTTTCTCTTTAGCTCTTGGGTCCATGGAGTTTTCTATAGATTCCATGCATTGAAGATTCCAAACTTCTTCCTTTCATCATAGGATCATGGATGTGGATGGAAAACCAATGATACTTTAAGGCTTCTTTTTGAAGAAGAATTCTTCTAAAGTCACACTGAACATGTGCTGCTTTTCATGGTTGCTACCATGAATAGATACTTTATCATCTTCAATGGATCATATAATTTAGGATTAGCTTCCTCCTAATCCTTGATTCATGCATGAATGCATGCTCTTCTCTTGGAAATATATATAATCGACTCCCTCTATCTAACAGAGTCCACGCTTTTGTCTGCATCCTTATTGCCTTATGCAAAGTGTCACAAGTATTTTTTCAATTTTGATGCAGGAGCATCGCCAACTCATCAAGTGAGCCAACACATCAAGCGGAGATCAGCTGGATAAATAAACCCAAATTTTTGAAAGTGCTTTGGGATTGTAGCACAAGTCTTTGATGAACCATTTATGAAGGCACATTTGTATATTGTATTGGACCTTGAGCTTTAATCTCTCGTCCTTTGGTAGATAGTCGGCATTTAATAGATTTAATGCTGGTAGATAGGATGTTTAAGTCTAGATTTGATAGTTAGAGTCTGAGAGCGAAAACGGATATAGACACCCTCATTGTACCATTGTAACATAATAGAAGATAGTAGTAGAGAAATAGAGGAAGCATTCAGGAGAAGAGAAGAGCAAACATAGAATATTGTATGAAGAACACCCATGTACAGGCATTTGAATTAATAGAAGGAAGCTTTGATTCAAACTCATGGTTTGTGTTGTTTTCTTTGTGTATTGATGCTATGCTCAGGAATGTTTGTTTTCTTTTCATGCATTTGCTTTGTATATCCTGTGCATGTGATTTCATGTTTCAAACCGAAGTATGAAAGGAAGAGAGAATGAGTTTCAATTGTTTCTCTATCTGAGCCAGGAGATTCCTGCAAGGGGTGCAGTTGAATTCATCCGCAAGGAGTGCATTGATGAAGGTTCAGTAGTTTAACTTTTGTTCTCATTCACCCAGAAGTGGAAGTGGGTTGTTGAAGCCGTGCAAGGGGTGTGCAAGTTGAAGAAGAAATCTCAGTTGTTAATCTGAGCAAAGGAGATTGAAGACTGTTGCTGCAAGAGTGCGCAGAGTCGGAAGGATTCAACACTTGGGAAGTTGTTGAATGTTGAGCGCAAGGAGTGCGCACAAGTTCCTCTGAAAGAATTAGAGTGGAAAAGCTCAGGAGGAACAAGGCCTTTGAAATTATCGAAGACTGCACAGGAGATGTCCGTGCTAAGAAGTCCTCAAGAAGGGAGGAGAGGAATCGACGGTCAGGATTCGTAGAGGAGATCGACGAAATCCCGTCAGCCGTCAGATCTCGGGAAGTTGCGCAGAGTTTAAGTCCCAGTGAGTAGAGGAGGGTTCCCGAAGGAGTCGTCGGGATATTGGCGTCATCGGGTTTTCATAGGGCCGAGAATCGGGGCCTTGTGGTTCTCGAAATCCTGAGAAAGGATCTTAGCCGTTGATCTCAACAGAACACGTGTCAGACATCAAGGCAGGAGTCGGGATTTAACCCATTGGGGATTTCAGGAGTGTGAAATTGTTGGAGGTTGGAATCGCGATTTACGATATCCTGACGGGCGCTCAGAACCGTCCATTAGCAGGGACACGTGGCAAAAGATCCCGAAGAGTCGGGAATCAGAGAATAGGGGTTTCTGGAGACAAAAGACTCGAGCATGTTGAAATCACGATCCGCGATTTCCCAATAGGATCAGATCCGTTCAAACAACATGGACACGTGGCGAGAGATCCAAGAGAGTCGGAGTTCGGGATATCGGGGTTTCTGGAGTGGGGCTAGCCACGTGGGGATTTTCAAGAATAGTCTAGAAGGTCCAAACCTTATCACTAATTGAGAATTGATGAAGTCAAAACCCTAACCCTAGATGACTATCGAGCTATGTTAAATACGAGGCTACTAGGAGGAGAAGGGGTTCCATTCTTTAGCATTGCATTTGTTCCATAGTTGAGTAGAGCATCTAGGAGTGGTATTTTGAGTGCATAATAGAGGAGGATAATATTATGTAGCAACCATACAAACCGCAATGTCAAAGGAAACTCTACAATGAGTGCCTATTTCTTTGTATTTACATTTCCATAATCGAAGAAAAGAAAGCATAGCATATGCCTAACCTTCTAGCTAGTTTTTCTCATGTATTGGGTTTCCCAAGATACATCTTGTGTTCATTTGTGTGGATGCTGTGATCTTTTGTTTAGTGTTTCGTTTTCGCAATTCAATTATTTGATTTATTTGAACATTAAGCTAGTGATTATAAGTCTGAGATCTAAGGAAAAATAAACTTACATGATAAAATATTTCACTATAATACAAGATATGTTTTGACAAACTGTTTCAGTGGAATATCCATGATAGTTTACAAATAATTAGGAATAGGTCCGTCCAAGATGGTTTTTGATAGATCTAAAATTTGAAGTGAAACCAAGTCATTAATACTATCATGAATACTCCTAGAAAAATTGTTATTATATATGTATAGTTCAATGATAGCTTTTAGCTGAAGTATGCTATATGGAATATGCCTTATTAATTTGTTTGAGATCAAGTATAACCATTGCAATGAATAAAACATTCACGTGGATTTTGGAATTGTGCCTATGAGAACATTGTTCGAGAAATGAAGGTATTCAAGCTTATTTAAATTGGTAATGGCTTCAAAAATGTTACCACTAAGCCTATTATCACTAAGATCTAGTTCAACTAATTGACTCAAATTAATAATGGCTTCATGAATGTTACCACTAAGCCTATTATCACTAAGATCTAGTTCAACTAATTGACTCAAATGAGTAAGGGCTACAAGGGTGTTACTAGTAAGCATGCTTGAATAAAGACGTAGTGTGGTGAATTGAGTCAAATTGAGAATGGCTTTAGGTATGTTGGTAGTGAGTCTATTTTGATAGATATCTAAGTGGGTTATCTTGGTCCTAGAAATGTCTTCATGAATGTTAGTGACTCTATTTTGAGAGAAATTTAAGTGTGTTAACTTGGTCAAATTGTCTAGGTCTTCATGGATGTTAGTGACTCTGTTTTGAGAGAAATCTAAGTATGTCAACTTGGTAAAATTGTCAATATCTTCAGGTATATAAGTAACTTCAATTGTGTAAAGAACTAAGTAAGTCAACTTGGTCAAATTGGCAATGAGTTTAGGTATATTACATATGAGATTAAATCTAAGAGATAGATAGGAGAGGGGAAACGTGAATATTTCAAAAGGAATAGTATTGGAATTATTAAGGTTGGAAATTGATATATGTATAAGCCGTGTCAAATTACCCAACTATTGTGGTATACTGCCTGAGAATTTACTATCTTGGAATTTTCTATTGTCGAGATCAAAGTATTCTACATCAGACCCAACTCGACTGGAATATGATTGTCGAGCGTATTCCTGGTAAGGTCCAGTACACATAGCACTTTACGTTGACCAAATTCGACAAGAATTCTTCCCATCAAACTAGTACCATGAAGATCCACGCGCATATGTGTTTTGTACTACAGATCTAAATACAAAAACACATACAAGATATCCAATAACAATATAGAAGAAATCCCACTTTATTAATATCGAACCCTTAAGGTAGGGAAACACCTTACAATTGATCATTTTAAGGAAGGGATCCACTCTTGTTCACTTGCCTCTTCGAGGGGACAACCTCATAGTGAGCTAAGCTCCAAATACAACACTCTTCAACCATGCTCACTACAATGCTTACACCTTTATATATAGTACTACCTACCACCTAGGAACATTCTAGAGAAGGAACCTTCTAGTAAGCCTTCTCACCTTTATTGTGTTCACACTAGCCCTTATTTACTAAATCTGGCCTTCATACATAACAATACATATTAACCTTATTATGATTCCCCTTGGGTACCTCCCTAGGTACCCCATATTATCCCCGTAGCTACAGTACAATATATTCTCGGAGTTCTCAATCGTCTAGTTGGACAAGGAGCCATATGGATATGATGTGATGGCCTTTTTGAAGGCCAATAGAGCATTGAGGTCCCTTTTATCATGGGTGTTCGTTGATGATAATATGAATTCACCTTCTTCCACTATGCAATTACACAAATGACATTGAAGTGAAGTTAATCCACGGGGCTTGTGGTCATACAAATATTGATGATCATCATAGATGTTGCTAGAGGGGAAGAGGTAAAGGTCAACATCTTTCAAATTTTTTTGGAATACATAAATGGATTAGGGCCCCCCTATTACACCCGTATTTTGCAATCTCAATAATTAATATTTGTAATTCCAACATTATGTCTAAATTTTTAGGTGATTTTAAACAAAAATGTTCATAAAAAATAGGACCCAAAAAAATCCAAATCATAACATGTTTAGACTACCCTGCGTAATTGCTTATATATAAATACAACATGTGTCCTATGAAGTGAATAGTCCAGTGAAGTAACTGCTAGTGTCCTATGAAGTCATTCTAGTCCAGACTTCTATCAATCACATATTTCATTGGAGTTGATTAAACGTTCTAACTTTTGAGTTTTTTGGTCGGACTCGAGTGTTTAAATTGCATTTCTGAATGCATAAATGGATTCAGCCTGCTGAAAAACCCCATACACTTGGATTATACAAACTTAACCACTCAAATCTACAAATCCAACCATTCCTCACCAGATTTAGGACAAAATCAAACAAAAAAAATCCTCATAAAACTGCCAAAAGATAAAACCTTTAGAACACACTTATTTCATTTCCCACCATATTTCTTGGCCCCACCCTAGTGTAGGCTTCTCACATGGCTTTCAAACGCTGGACTCGGGCAATACTGCAACTCACATGGCTTTCAAACGCCGGACTCTGGCAACTTACAAGTGAATGAATGCCTCGTATTCCACGACGACTTTGTCTCATAAAGAGATTTCCCAATATTTCTTGGACTCTATGCCATAGTAAATTCAAGTGAATAGTCACATGGCTTCATAAAAGAGATTTCGCATTTCCCCATATTTCTTGGTCTCCATGCCATAGTAAAGTCGAGACAATACGGACAACCCACATGGCTTCGAAACGTTGGAGTTGACAGGTGAACAAATATATCTTATGCCACGCTGATTTTCTCCCGAAAAAAATTTCTTGGTCCCTGACAGCTGTAATGTGGTAACGCACATGGCTTTGATACGTTGAGCCTCACATTTACCGTGATTTCTTGATAAACGTTGGAGTCTCACATGAAAACTTTGCACTCTCCAATGCTTGATAAATTTAAAAATAATTTGCACCGTCCAATGCTGATAAACTAGTACTGTTTATATCTTCCATTGAAACTTTGCATCTCCCAATGAAGGGAGAAATAGATCTAACCCTAAATCCTATGGCTGCTTCCTTATGAGCGCCCCGTTTCTCCATCACAACCTGTAAAAATATTACAGGAAAGAAATTAATGGATAGCATGAAATTGTTTTGCTATTGAGCACACTCTGTAACTCTTCAACCTGCACTGGGGTTGCAGTGATTTCCCCCAATTCAACGCAGTCTACCTCTGCGTATGCAGGCAGATTCCCAAGAATTCTGGCTATATGAATATTCTGCACCAGGTCGTTCAGCAAATTCGGGTGATCGCCCAGATTAATGCTCATCACTATTTCACAGTTGTGTTTATTCTCGAGTGAAAGAAAACCCAGGGTTTCTCGTGCCTTCGTAACGAGCTCCTTCGTTGCATCGTTATTAATCTTCTACATGAAAAAAATAGAGAAAGATCATGCAGAACTCCACCAATACCGCCGATTGTCTCACGGATACCTCCTGTTTGCTAACAAGACTTGTGACTGTGTCGATCGCCAGGATTTTTCAAACGCGTTGGGGTTTTCCAATCAAACGTGTTGCGATTTAAATCTGTTAGTCCGATAATTTTGCGAAGTAACCCTTTGTTGCTTTCGATCTTTTAGTACTGCTTTTAATGAATTTCAATCAGATTGCTATCTTATAACAAAGACGCTATGGATTCCATGGAGTGAGGAATAGCCATCACCAGAATGGGATTCCGGTCTATCTTGACCAAGTTGGAGATGATCTATGCAGCCAGCGGGCACAACGAAGGATTGAGGATCGGGCATTCGTTGACCCGGAGCAGAACGAACCGCAGTGCTCAGAAGACGAACGAGTAGTAGTTTTCTTTATGCTACTAAATGAAATGGATTCCCACGCTCACGCTAGTGTAGAAGGCTCTCAAATGTAGGGGTAGGGGTAAGTGAAGGGGAGAGGAAATGGCTCACCTGATAACGGAAGGTGAGGAAGGATGGCTCAACCGAAAAATGAGGGTTCGGAAGGTGAGAAGCGCTTTTGTGAAAAATGATCGGTTTGCATTAGAGATATTGAGGAAGATCAGAACAATGCGAGGCGTGGTTGAGATGCTGAAATGGGAGAAAGTTCACGAGCAGGAGATTCGAGGAGGGGCTGCAGAGATCATCTCCAACATGGTCAAGATAGACCGATTCGAAGAGGGGGGCTGCAGAGATCATCTCCAACATGGTCAAGATAGACCGGAATAGCATTTCGGGAATGGCTATCCCCCACTCCATGAAATCCGTGGCGTCTTTGCTGTACAATAGCAGCCAGATTCAAATCCATTCGAGCCAATACAAGAATCAAGAATCAGATTCAAATCTATTAGAGTTAATACAGTAATCAGTGGGATGAATCAACTCTGTTGTGAAATTGGGAGTTGGAAAAGATAAAAAAAAAGCTTGAAAATAAAGTATGTGTTCTGTGTCTCCTGAAAAGTGGAAACAGAAAAACATTTCATTTTAGAGTGTGAAGTTTTTAAAGACAGTAAAGATAACTATAAAAATATCTTCTTGAATAACTTATTCAGCAAGAAGATAATAATGGAGATATTGGGAGAACTCGTCATCAAGTTGTTTATTTTGAATGGCTGTTGTAGCTGTTTTTTGATTCGCTGCTGTAAACGTTTATATTCTTTTGAATATAAGGAGCAATTTTTTTCACGTGGAAAAAAAGTTGAACAAGAAAAACACTGAACTGCAAAAATCAGTGTATGAGGCCATCTGTCCTATAAACTATTGTTAACCTGGTAACCTAGTGAAAGTTAAAATCATTTTCTTTTCTTTTATTTCAGTGTTCAGTCTGCTCAGGCTACGGATAATAAGGATACTGAAAAAGTTGGCCAACGACAACTACAACTAAGCTAAGATCGGAATCAACAGAGATATACTTCCCCAAATTATCGGAGTCATAGAATTAAAGCGCAGCGCGCCGGAATGGTAGATTCCAACGCGTTTGAAAATCCCGGCGATCGACACACTGACAAGTCTTGCTGGCTAACAGAAGGTCCGTGAGAGGAATCTATGTTGAAGTTCTGCATAATCTCCGCTCCTCTTTTTTTTGGACAGGATGATGATACCTATCAAATGAGGAACTCATCACCAAAGCAGGAGAAGCCCTCAGTTTTCTTTCACTCCAGAATAAACACAACTGTGAAATAATGATGAGCAATAAACTGGGCGATCACCCGACTTCTATCATAAACCTGATCGCCGTGCTGAACGACCCGGTGCAGGGTATTGATGTAGCGAGAATTCTTCAGAATCTGCGTGCATACGCAGAGGCAGGCTGCGTTGAATTGAGGGAAATCACTGCAACTACAGCGCAGGTTGAAGAGTGTATTCAATTGGATCGCTACACATTGTGCTCAATCGCAAAGCAATTTCATGCTGTCGATTGATTTATTTCTTGTAATATTTTTACAGGTTTTGGTGTTTGTGATGGAGAAATAGGGCGCGGATCAGGAACCGGCCATAGGACTGGCTTCTCAGATCTTCAAGTTTATGAGCAAATTAGATTTCGATCGTGTCTTCAAAGAAAGGAGGGCTGAAATAAAGAGATCGTTGATTTAGGAACTGGTGGAGTTCTTCCTGAGGCATCCACGTCCATCTAATGAGGTTCCAAGCATCAGGAGATTTAGCATCGAGCTTTTGATCTCTGTTATGCAGATGGATGGATCTACAATAGAAGACTCTGGCCAGCGCGGATTTTGCTTAATATATAGAAATATGTAAAATCAAAGTCTTTGGCATTGTATGTTGTAGTAAATAAGTCGGGAGGAGTTAGGATGGATCTAACTTGGTTGTATTAATCAAAACTGATTCAGTGTTAATTATATATTTGCATTTAACAATGTGTTTATATAGGGTTAATCATTATATTTACATTTTATTTTTTAATATTTGCAAAAAAATATTTACATTTTATTTTTTAATATTTGTAATAAAATATTGAGCATTCTATTCGGAACCTAATCTTATTTATTTTTTTATTATTTGGGATTTTTTTACACTAACTTTCTCATATTTCTATTTGTAATTTATTCTATATTATATTATTTGATATCAATATATAATGTAATTCACCCCATCTTCAACATATTAATATTTGAATGAAATAATTACTTAAATAGATGCAACTTATTTGTTTAAAAGTATATTATCAATGAATTCAATACACTTCTCGGATGGGGTGATAAGTGGCTTGCAAGGGGTGATCGGTGGAGGTAGGCAACATAGGGAGTTACTAACCCCTGCTGCCAACCTCCCTTCCCTCCAGACTGAATGATCCACACTCAGCTAGGAGTAATGGTAGTGCGCCGAGCACTCCAAGGTGACTTAATGGTGCCTTGCACGAACCAGGCTGGGCATACCAAGCAAGGTACCAACACCAGGCTAGCAACTATCTCGACTTTCATGGCATTCACCCCTGTCAATTCACCAAGCACTATGAAGGCATGTGCCCTAAACCGCTCTCCCATTACATCTTTGCCTTGTGCTCGATTGTTCCTTCGCTTTCTCTTCGCCTTGTGCTCGAATGTTCCTTGGCTCTCACATTCCATCTTTACCTAGCATTCGTTTGTTTGGCCACCCACCATCAATCCTCCATTGTTTGGCCACCCACTGTTTATCCTGCCCAATCCTTACCTGAATGCCCACACCATGCCTAGAGAGGGGCAAATCCAGAAGGGGTCCACTGTACTACAACGCCCTTACCAGACGCAATAGACTCCCCCCCTCTCAGCTTGCCCTCATCAAGACAAGTCACCCCGACCAAATCCATAATTGGCCTTAACAATCCCGACTTCCAACCTCTATTCCCTCATTTGACTATGCAATTGCCCAATCGAGGAGGAAATTCTCCCTCTTGAGAAACTCGCCCCTCCACTTAGCTTTCACTCGAAAATCGCCCCTCTCAGAGCCCATACTCCTGATCATTTTTATGGCACTGGAGAATACATGCTGGAGGAAGAAATTCCTCCCAGTTGGAAATTGGACATTCCAGTGACAACAACAAATGCAGACTTGGAGATGGACGCAAAACTGATGGAGGAACCACCTCTGCCCACCTAGATTTAACTTCCAGACGAACATCTTCAGCTCATTTTTGAGCTATGGCAGAAACTTGACGACCAGGCACACATCTAACAAATCCTGGGACAAGGAATGGACCTCCTGTTCGATGCCACGATGGAAGCTCCAACAAGCAAGCGATGCCCAACCTATGGCCATAAATTTGTCCCAGCGTACAACGCTCATTGCAACGCGAGTCCGAGCTCACATTTGGACTAGCTCCCTCAGGTCTATGTTTTTCTTTTGGCTATGTCAATTATGCAGAGAATTGAGATTCTCTATGAGACAATGTATGTTAGTCGGCCATGGCCATTGGTTAGTCGGTCACTGTGACCTTTTTTGTCTGTCAGACATTTTCATTGTCTTGTTCAAACAATTACAGTTGCTCTTGAATTTTGATGGCCACATGTCCTGGTTTCCCAGATGTGGTAGGACAAATGGCAGAATCCAGATTTTGTAATGCCACGCATATTTGTGAATATCAATATACTGTTCCTTTTATTTACAAAAAAAGAATGAATTCAATACAATAAATGAATTCAATACACTAAATTGTTTTCATCTATATCATTAAAAATGCATTAAATTATTTTTCAATATAGAATTGAAATCAACACGCCTAATCATTTTATAGTGTATTGTTATTAATGTATTGATATTTTATATTTCTGAATGCATAAATGGATTCAACATGTTAAAAACCCCCTCAGATCATGTAGACTTAACCACTCAAGTTTGTAGATCCAACAATTTCTCATCGGATTTTGGAAAAAATTAAACTTTTAAGATCCAACTATTTCTCACCAAATTTCGGGAAAAGTTAAATGGATAATACCCCCCAAAAGAGCCAAAACCTAGAACCAGACTACTGCTTTTAGCTATGTTTAACATTAAAATATTTTTTTTGTTATTAATATTTCTTTTTAAATGCCACGTGTCAACTTCATGTTCAACATGAAAACCTTTTTTAGATTGATTTTTTTTTGAGAAAAGTTTTGCATTTAGAGGGTGAGAACTTATGATGGATTTATGTGGTTGTATTGAGATGCACTTGCTTAGAAAATTATAACTCAATTTGATAATACATCTAGTTATTTAATTTCCTTTGGCAATATGTGCTCATGATATATTTACATATATATATATATATATATATATATATATATATAT
>ML796731.1:36099-49663 GCA_009831015.1 Picea engelmannii
GCAATGGCACCATGAATGGGTTATCCCCGTGGTTATCATCGAGGAGGGTAATCTCCTCCAGGTTCATCCTCTCGTTAGCCCCAACCTGAAGTTTTGTCCTCTTGAATCCAACATAAAGCTTTCTCTGTAGTCCATTCCTACTTTACCTCAATTCTGACTCGGTTTCAAGACCATGTGGAGGAAGCAGAAACAATCATCAAGTAGGAAAGAACTATGCAAATGGAGCAAGAGGTGGCATAAGCAACAATTCGTTGGGTCCTAGATGTGGGAACATCAAGAGCAAGAGACACGGAGTATTGGTAGACAGTGGAACTCTACTAGCACATTAAGAACCTCTTAGGTCAAATGTTACAAACAAGGGAAGAGGCCCATAGCACGATGCAACTGCAATTGGATGGTTTTCACCTCCTGATGCACGAAGTGTTGGTTCGTCTTCCTTTGACAAGCTCAACAGTGACTCCCTCAGCCCCGCACAACACAGAGAATTCGACCCCGGACCATACTTAGGACCGGTCGATTAAGCCACTTGGTCCTTGACTCGTGTTTTTAGTTCCATTTCTTTTTTTGGTTATGAATTACTTTAGAATATTCGAACCACGGGCTAGTGATAAACACAAATCTTTGTATAAAAACAATGACTACACAGTATGATCTGATAAACTTTACCTCTGCTATTGATTT
Organism: Picea engelmannii; assembly: GCA_009831015.1. Classification (NCBI taxonomy): domain Eukaryota; kingdom Viridiplantae; phylum Streptophyta; class Pinopsida; order Pinales; family Pinaceae; genus Picea; species Picea engelmannii. The sequence continues at coordinate 36,781 of ML796731.1, forward strand.
GGTTTCTCAAGTTGCAGAAAATAATAAAGGAAAATGGTTTGTATGATATTTTTGATAATTCAATAGAAATCTAGTACCGTGAGCTTTATTAATAATAAAAAAAATATGGTAGGTTGGTTAAATTAGAATGATTTGAAGCCCTTGAACTTATTTGGATTACTCGTTATTATGATGTCACTTATGGGTGCTCCTAGTGGAGAGAAATAAAATAATATAAAAAATCATAGTGGGAGAGAGTGGGGTGATCATGACGAGACCCTTATGCACCGAGGGGTCGGCGAACAGAACCACAAGGGTCTTGAGTACGACAGCCACGCTCAAGGATGCCAAATCAATCCCTTTTATCGGGATAAAAAGTCAATTAAAACGACTTTCTGGTCCATTTTAATAAAAAACAGAATTATTATAACAAGATACTTGAGCTAAAATTAAAATAAAGTAATAGTTTTAAGCCTGCGTTATGGGTGCGTTATTGGTGGATACTGTGTTGTGTTATTGGTGGATATAACAAGTTGGTCAAAATGGAATTTAAGTTTTGGTATTTTTTTTTATGAATCTGAATTAAATATTGATTTTTTTGGTTATTGTTTAAATTATATTTTTAAACATAATTACTCAAATTTAAAATTTAAAATTAAATAAAATTAACCACTTTAATTTACAAATCCAATAATTTCTAATCAAATTTCAATTAAATATAAAAAAAAAAACCAAAAAACCAAAAACTTAACCTACTTCACTATCTACTTAGAGCTCTTCAATATCTACTTAGACCTCGGCCTACTTAGACCTCGGTGTGGTGGTCAATACCGCCATTTTAGGCTCAACATATTCATTGGCGTTATTGGAGGGCTGTATGTATTTATATGTATGCAGGACAAATAGCAGCATAGCATAGAAAGGAAGGGAACTCAGAGGCAATCCATTAAGGATGTTGAGCTGGGCAGTGACAGAGAAATAGATAAAAATTGTTATGTCAATGTAACTTCTGTGACAAGGAGGCCATGCTATTACTGGTAAAGTCTACAAAGGTATACATACCCTAGCCTCTTTGGATTTGAACCTGTGACCTCTTAAGAGGCAACACATGTTCTTAACCATTAGGCCCACTCAGGCTGTATAACACATGAAAGATGGTTTATACCACCATCATCTCATTGAGGACCGCAAGATGGGTGGAAACACTCTTCAACCGGATGATTTTGTTTTGAATGAAGTTGAACTCAAGCCAGAAGATGCTGAATTAAAATCAGATTTCAGATTTTGTCACGATAGAAGGCAATGGTATTTAGGCCAGAAAACGTGAAGAGTGTTGTCTAATTGTTTTATGTTTTGGATTTTTTTGCTGGAATTTGATGATAGCTAAATCAAGATTTTCTTTTAAATTGCATTTTTGAATGCAGAGCAAGCTGTAAAATCCCTAGAATATTTAGATTAAACAAAATTAACCACTCAAAATGTACAGATCCAACAATTTCTCACTAGATTTTGGATAAATATGAACAAAAAATATTACTCTAAAAGAACTAAAACTTAGAACATTTAAACTATGCCTAAATGAATAGAATCTATTAGAATTGACAGGTATTCCTTCTCCATCTCTGGTAAAGACATTTTGTATAGAAATGAAGGGCTTTGTCTAATTGTTTTAGCTTTTGGATTTTTTTACTGGAATTTGATGATAGCCAAATCAAGATTTTCTGTTATTTAAATTGCATTTTTGAATGCAGAAATGAATTCAGCATGCTGCAAAATCCCTAAAATATTTAGATTAAACAAAATTAACCACTCAAAATGTACACTCAAAATGTACAGATCCAACAATTTCTCACAAGATTTTAGATAAATATGAATAAAAAAATATCACTCTAAAAAAACTAAAACTTAAAACATTTAAACTATGACTAAATGAATAGAATCTATGGACATTGAGATGTTTGGTGAAAATAGAAAAATAAAGATAAAAACCATATATTTAAAAAATTCAACAAAATAATTTTAAAACCAATAAGATGTAGTTTCGTTTGTCTGATTGATTTTATGTATATTGCCATTAATAAAACAATTTTTACAAGTATTTGGATTGGATTAATAAAACAATTTTTACAAGTATTTGGATTGGATGATCATAGTTATCTATTGAAAACTTTCTGTTTTTTAAAATATGTAACCCTTGCCCATGTCATTCTGCTTCTGTTAATCATTAAAACATCTGATTAACACATATTATTAATTAACCTAATTAGCCTGCCTTCCACATATAAGCTATGGCCAGCGGCAAGATGTCATGGCCTCTGGCCACGGGTTAAGTGGCTGGGCTAGTCATTACCTATAGTGCATTGATCCATTTTATGTATTTTTGTCACTGGTAGAAACATTTATGACGGTTTAGCTGCTCAGGTTAGAATCATAGCAGCAGATTTGGATGGTTACATAAGAATATTCAGCAGGTTTTGGGTTTGTTATTGCTCCAGAATAAATATAGTAACGGCTAATTGCATTTTTTCTTGGTTTGATCGTTTGAATGTGTAGGAAGGATCGATCTTGGTATCAATTAAAAAGATAACTCGAATTTCAGTGTTGTTCTTTTGCTCATTCTACCCCATTCTAAATTGATTCAGATCTTTGAAATATACATCGTGGAATTCGAGCAGCCAAAGATAGAAAAAGCTTCCACGTCCCGTCCCTTCTATCATGAGAGTCTATGGATTATTTAAAATTCAGCTTCCTCCAGCTTGCGTTCCACTTCATTCACAACAAAATCATCGGGTTGAAGAGTATATCCACCCATCCTGAGATGGGTGGATATACTCCGGTCGTAGCTGAGGTGGCGATGCTATAAACTATCTTTTCGATGGGTTGAAGAGTATATCCACCCATCACAATTTCTATTCATTTCTCTTTCACTGCGCGACTCATGGTCCTCAATATTGGATTGCCTATGACTTCCTTCATTGCAATCTTATATCAATATATATTTTTCCCAGTATTTTCTGTGTCAAGTTTAGATTGTATCAAGTTTAGATTCTTGTAATTGCACTAGATATACTATTTTCTGTGTCAAGTTTAGATTCTTGTAATTGCACTAGATATACTAATCTGGACAAAATTCATACAATTGTAATTTGGGACGGCCGTATAGAGTTGATACAATAAAAATGAGTAATAATGAAAATAGAGTTCATACAATAAAAATGGGTTAATTTTTTTTTCTAAAAGTTCTATATTTGGGTCATTTTTTAGTGATTTTTTTAAAGATATTTGGTTGAAATTAAGCCAGAAATTGTTGGATCTGTAAATTTGAGTGGTTATTTCTATATAATCCAGGTGCTCGTGGTTTTTCAGCTGAATCTTCTACATTCAAAAATGCAATTTCCAGCTTGCCCAATCCGTTTCTGCATTCAAAAATGCAATTTAAACAACAAAGAGTTGTGATTTCTTGCAGATTTATGTAGCTTGACTCATACACACAAAAAAAACTAAAATAGTTAGACAAAGCCTTTTAAATTTATTAAAATTATAAAATTGTATTAACAAACTTACATTTTTTTATGAATAAATTAAATCATATTGTTACGCAACCAAAAAAGGTTTATTATACAATAAAACAACTTCAAGATTATGTTTCCATAGTTATGTTTCTTTTTTTTAAATAAGATTGTAAAAAAAAAAGAGATTACAAAATCCTTCCTTTGTTCCAGGCTATAAACACTGAACTGCCCCAAGGGGAAACCAACTCAACCACGCGACAATTCCAAAGGTTAAGTCTTAAAGTGCCAAACATAACAAGGTTTCTAGTGACATATTACAAAAGCAAAATTCAGGCCCCTAACGGTGACCGGCTTAATAGTAGTAAACACAGATAGTAGCCGATATACGTGGCATTCAAGAGGTAAAACCACAGTTAAACACGTAGAAAAATAACAAAGACCCCTGTACATATCACATGGTGGGGATGGTAGGCGTCGAGTGGCAAGTCACTGAGAGGAGTCGGCTCCTCCTCGACTGGTGTCCCATCCAACTGCAATGCATCCTCTAGCTGGACTGGTGGCACGTTCTCCTCCTGGCCTGTTTCGTCGTTCTTCGAAGTCCCCAGTGGGGGGGCTGGTGCCAATACTGGTGTCTCAGCTCTTACTGCTTGAGCTTCTTCTGCTGGGGGGTAGTGGGCAGCCCGCAATGCTGTGAGAAATTGCCGGAATTGTGATGCTTTGCCTTCCAAAATCTCCAAGAGAAACCTAAGATCATCCAGGTCCTAGCGCAGGTCAAAGACCAAGCCTTGCAACAGTGTGAGGCCTATTTGTAGTTCAAATTCAGGGTCGATGCTAGAATCAACGTGAGATTGAGGCCGCTGACGTGAATTCTGGGTTGCTTCGGTGCCACCATCCTGAGAATGAGCCCTGAGAAGAGGGGCCTGAAGCGACTAGGAGGGTGAGAGGGTCGATGAGTTGGGAGGAGCCAATGGAACTGGGTGTGAAGCAGCGACTGAGTTTCCTAGGGGTCCTGGGTTGAATCCCAGCGAGGTCCCTGAGGATTCAAGCCACTCCATCCTGTAGGCGAATGACGATGAAAGGGGCAAGAGGCTGGCGGGAGTGTGAGTCGACTGCGCTAGGGAGGAGGACGAGGAAGGCGACGAGGAAGAGGAATTGTGGGAGGGTGCAGGTGGGGGCAGAGGGCCAAACGTGGTTGGATGGGCTACCATGCCGCATCTCGTTTGGACTTCCCTCACTGCCTGGGCATCTCTGAAAAATGAGGAGGGCGGGAGTGACCGAGAGAGAGAGACAACATGCAAAAGGAAAGCTGCGTAGGAGGCCGAGATCTGGAAAAATCAACCAAAAGAGAATGAGGCATCCAAAACATCTGGTGCAGTTCATAAAACCCAAGGAGCTGGTGCGAGCCATTAAACCAACACACGTGTAGAGTAAAATCATAACAATGACACTGGTCCATCGAAGGGACGACAAGGCAGCGCAGGGCACACTGAGAGTAATGGCGCCCTGTCTTATGCAAGGTTGACTTAAAAGCATGAAGTTGGCGGGAGGGGGAGGTACGTGTTCGTCACGTGATTGACGCCACGATGGCTCTCTCCTGATTGCTCTACTGGACGCGTGGTTTCCACTATCACCCCATCCGAGGAGATTTCCATAGATTTCCATAATTATGTTATTTGAGTTTTATGTATCATAAATTTGTTCACAATTTAGTTTAGTTTCATAAACCTCAAACAACTTCAACTAAAAGTACTCTTTACTATAAGATTAAAGCTTTACTATAAGATTAAAGCTTTCCCTTGTTATAAGATTAAAATTACAAATTTGTATAAGTATTTTTATAACTAAATTAAATTAGATTTTTACTCCAAAAATTATTAAAATTATATATTTATATTATCAAAGTTACAGTTTTTTTTATAACTAAGATATAGTTTTTTTTTTTATAATTAAGATATAGTTTTTTTTTTATAACTAAATTAAATTAGATTTTTACCCAAAAATTTATTAAAATTATATCTTTATATTATCAAAATAACAATTTTTTTATAACTAAATTGCATCAAATTGTTACCCACCCCAAAAAAGTTTATTATGTTATTTGAGTTTTCTGGACACTTCATAAATTTGTACACACTTTAGTTTCTGAAAACCCAAACAACTTCAACTAAAAATTGTTGGGCTTTATTAGAGAAAAAATATATAATTATATATATTTTTTCTCTAATAAATCCCTCTAGAACAAGGTTAAAATTATAAATTTGTATAATCAAAATAATCTTTTTTTTATAACTAAATTAAATTATATTTTTACCTAAAAATTTATTAAAATTATATTTTTGTATTATCAAAGTTATGGTTATTTTTAACTAAATTAATTCAGATTGTCACCCAATTCAAAAAGATTTATTATACAATAAAACAACTTCAAAGTTAGATTTCCATAATTATGTTGTTTGAGTTTTGTAGAAGTTTCATAAATTTGTACATAGTTTAGTTTCGGATAAGGCAAACAACCTCAACTAAAAATACTGTTTACTACAAGATTAAAGCTCTCACTTGCTATAAGATTAAAATTATAATTTTGTATTATCAAGGTTACAGTTTTTTATAATTATATTAAATCAGACGATCACCCAAAAAAAATATTAAAATTATAAATTTGTATTATTAAAGTTACAGTTTTTATAACTAAATTAAATTAGATTGTTACCTAATCTAAAAAATTTATTATACAATAAAACAACTTTAAAGTTAGATTTTCATAGTTATGTTGTTTGAGTTTTCTGGAAGTTTCATAAATTTGTACAAGGTTTAGTTTAGTTTGGGAAAGCTTAAACAACTTTAACTAAAAATAATGTTTATTATCGGATTAAAGGGCTCCCTTGTTACAAGATTAAAAGTATAGATTTGTATTATCAAAATTAAAGTTTTTTTATAATTAAATTAAATTATACTGTTATTCAAAAATTTAAAATTATAAATTTGTATTATCAAAATTACAGTTTTTTATAACTAAATTAAATTAAATCAGATTGTTATCCAAAAATTTATTAAAATTATAAATTTATATTATCAAAGTTACATTTTTATAATTGCTACCCAACCCAAAAAAGTTTATTATACAATAAAACAACTTTTAAGTTAGATTTCCATAGTTATGTTGTTTGAGTTTTCTGGAATTTTTATAAATTTGTCAAGGTTTAGTTTAGTTTCGGAAATCTCAAACAACTTTAACTAAAAATACTATTTACTATTAGATTAAAACTCTCCCTTATTACAAGATTAAAATTATAAATTTGTATTATCAAAATTAAAATTATAACTAAATTAAATTAAATTATACAAAGTTTTCTGAAAGTTTCATAAATTTGTATAAAGTTTAGTTTAATAAAACTCAAACAACTTCAAAGAAAAATACTGTTTACTACCAGATTAAAGATTAAAATTATAAATTTGTATTATCAAAATTATATATATATATATATATATATATATATATATATATATATATATAGATTAGATTAGATTGTTAACCAAAAATTTAAAAGTATAAATTTGTATAATCAAATTTACAGTTATTAATAATTATATTAATTCAATTTAAGTTTTCTGGACATTTCATAAATTTGTACAAGGTTTAGTTTAGTTTAGGAAAACCCCAACAACTTCAACTAAAAATACTATTTATCACAAAATTAAAAAGCTCATTTTCTACAAAATTAAAATTATAAATTTGTATTATCAAAGTTATTGTTTTTTTATAACTAAATTAAATCAAATTATTACCCAACCCAAAAAGATTTATTATACAATAAAACAACTTCAAAGTTCGATTTTCATAGTTAGATTGTTTGAGTTTTTTTTGGATGTTTCATAAATTGTACACAATTATTTTAGTTTCAGGAAACTCAAACAACTTCCACAAAAAAAATACTGTTTAGTTCATGATTAAAGCCCTCCATTGTTACAAGATTAAAATTATAAATTTATATTATCAAAGTTATAGTTTTTTTATAACTAAATTAAATCAAATTGTTAAAACTATAAATTTGTATTATCAAAGTTATAGTTTTTTTTATAACTAAATTAAATCAAATTGTTACCCAAACCAAAAAGGTTTATTATATAATAAAACCACTTCAAAGTTAGATTTCCATAATTATGTTGTTTGAGTTTTCTAGACTTTTCATAAATTTGGACATAATTTAGTTTAGTTGCAGAAAACTCAAACAACTTCAACTAAAAAGTAAATTATAAATTTGTATTATTGAAGTTACTATTCTATGAAATTGTTTAAAATCCTGTTTTAAATGCAAAAATGGATTTAGCATGATGAAAAACCCTGAGGCACTCACACATAAATAATCACTCAAATTTGAGGATCTAATTGTTAGAATATAATGGATGTGCTCGTTTAACCATAGAAAATATAACAATATTATCACCCAACCATAGGCCGAAGCCACCCCCGAGCACCTTAACCTTGACAAAGAAATATTCTTGAAGCAAACCCTAGGCTTAATAGCCAAACAAAGGTGGTGCACCTCTACAAAAGCTGATAAGAGAGTCCAACCCAGAAAACCAAAAATGCAGATTGCAGAACTATCGACAATAGCTGCTCCCAAAACTTGCACACAAACTCGCGAACTATAGTACGCACAAGTGCACTTCTGCAGTTATGAGAATTCTGGCCAAAATGAAGACTGACCTCCTATATTTATACTGTTTCTGCTAGACTGCCTGGGCCGACTTGTCATTCTGGGTGCTAATTACTTAGTATATAACATTTCCTTTTAGATGAATTCTTCTCTTGGAGGCTAATAACTTAATACAAATCATTCTCTTGAGCGGAATTGTCTTCTAGGGTTCTTAACCAATTATTTAGGGTTTCTTCTTGCTTCTCGGAATATTCTATTCTCGTTAGGTTTACACGTGGAGGTAAATACCTCTCGCCGCTACCATAATATCAACACTCCCTCCTAGCTAGGGAGGTATTGAAGGCAATGGTCCTGAGCACAAACATACCATTGGAGGCTCTCCACCAAGTTGTCTTCTTCCATCTGCATACAAGGGTCTCTTTCTGGTATACCTCAAAGCCTTAAGGTTGCTCTACATATGCTCTTTGTTCAATTATTCTGGAGAAGAGTCTTTGCATTCATCTGATGTAGAGTCCAACCCATGGATATTGCAGACGATATAATGGCTCATGTAGAGGTATGTCTGGTTTACTGGATCAAGCAATCATCATAGTCTTCTCCCTCCATCTGGGAGAACCTCTAGTTCTGGATCTCACAATGCTTGCATTCATAAGTCTTCCATACACTGTTCTTCATCACAACTTTCATTTCCTCTACTTGATTGCTTTTAGTGAGTTCAAATCAGGCTGGTAGTCTTGTGATTCTCGATACAATGACTGGTTGTTCTAAATTTTATTTCTCTCTTGGAATATTCATGTTCTTCCTCTTGTTTCTCTTTAGCTCTTGGGTCCATGGAGTTTTATATAGATTCCATGCACTGAAGATTCCAACTTCTTCCTTTCATCATAGGATCATGGATGTGGATGCAAAACTAGGGATACTTTAAGGCTTCTTTTCAAAGAAGAATTCTTCTAAAGTCACACTGAACACGTGCTTCTTTTCATGGTTGCTACCATGAATAAATACTAAATATCATCTTCAATGGATCATATAATTTAGGATTAACTTCCTCCTAATCCTTGCTTCATGCATGAATGCATGCTCTTCTCTTGGAAATATATATAATCGACTCCCTCTATCTAACAGAGTCCACGCTTCCGTCTCCATCCTTATTGCTTTATTCAAAGTGTCACAAGTCTTTTTTCAATTTCCTCTTGATTGCTGACTTATTTATGTCTTTACTTCTTCTAGGTTTCTTCAAGATTGACTCTGATTTCGGCTTATCTTGCAACTGTTATTTATGTTGATAGATTCCACATGAACTGTTACCATGGGTTTTTGATGTACTTCATCTTTTCATGTGTATTGCTTGACTTGTAGTAATTGTGATATCAGTCCTTATCTTGTTGTTTTTCCATAGGCATTGTTTCTCTTTGAACATTTTATCTGCTAGAAATTAGATATGCAAGATATGTTCAGAAAACTATGTAAACATGGTATGTACAAGATTTATGAAGAATATTGTTACCTTGTCTTAGAATAAGAAGTTTGCTTTATCCTTCTTGGCCTTCTTTGAGGGTTCCCTTTCTTCGACAACTGATGCTTCGTGTGTTTCCTTCCTTTTCCTTAACTCGGGACAATGATTCTTATAGTGACCATATTTTTGACAGTTGAAGCAATGTTTTTTTGACATATCTTTCTCTTGATTTGGTTTCTTCCTTGAGCCAAACTTCTTTTTATTCCTGAAGTTCTTGAACCTTGATGTGAAGGCTTGATCATCGTATTTATTTTGGGTTTTCTCTTTTGCCCTAATCCTTGATGCTTCTTGTGCACAACAAGTCCAAAGTTCTTCAAATGCGGGATATTCTTTCCTTGTGTTCATGCTTGCGGCAAATGCATCCCATGTCTTGGGAAGACCATTGAGTACTATATTTACTAGTTCCTTTTTTGAAATGATTTCTTCAATAGCTTGTAGTTGATATCTTAACTGAGAGATTCTCACAAAGTATGATGTTATGCTGTCATCATCATTCATCTTCATGTCACAAAGCTCATTTTTCAGACTCATTACTTGTCCAATGTTTCTGACTGAGAAGAGGTTTGTTAGGGAATTATACATCTTCTTAGATGAGTCAAGACGGGAGATGTAGGGTATCAAGTGGTCTTTTATAGAGTCTACTATGATACTCATGGCATTGATGTCACTATCTTTGAACTTCTCCAAAAATGCAATGTTCTAAGGTTCCTTCTCTTTTCCTTCTTCGAACTGTGGTTCCATGATCTTTCCTTTCACAATATCCAACACTTTATTCTTGGCAAGGATGAGCTCAATCCTTGTATTCCATGCTCTGAAGTTAGAATCCCCTCCTAACTTGTTTTCTGACTTCATAGATTAAGTCATAACTACTTTGACTTGGTTAACCCTTGATTTTGACAAAAAACTCAAGATTGACGTCTTAGCTTGCTGATAGTATCAAGAGATGTACTAGTCTAGGGCACAATAGTCTATCAAGAAAGTAGGTCAATCCATTCACTTAAGGTGCCTCAATGAGAGGGTTAGGGTTTCATTGTTGCAACAAAAACTGGCTGCAACTGCAACTGAGAAAATCCTCCCAATCTATCTTCCAGCGGTTAGACTGTTTGAAGATAGTGTGGACTCGTAACTTGTTGGAATATAATGGATGTTCTCGTTTAACCATAGACAATATAGAAATATTGTCACCCAACCATAAACCGAAGCCACTCCCGAGCACCTTAACCTTGATAGAGAAAGATTTCGGAAGCAAACCCTAGGCTTAATAGCCAAACAAAGGTGGCACACCTCTCTCCAAGGATAGTGCACCAAAAAAGAATAACAAAAGCTGATTAGAGAGTCCAACCCAGAAAATAGAAAATGCAGATTGCAGAACTGCTGACAACAACTGCTCCCAAGACTTGTGCACAAACTGGCCAACTGCAATGCGCACAAGTGTACTTCTGTAGTTTTGAGAATTCTGGCCAAAATGAAGACTAACTTCCTATATTTATACTGTTTCTGCCAGACTGCCTAGGCCGAATTCTCATTCTGGGTGCTAATTACTTAGTATATATACATTACTTAGTATATAATCATTAAAAAGAGTGATTAAGATAATTAGCATAATACTAACCAATCAAATTATTAATGACAGTTTTAATAACTGTCCCTCTAGCTTTTTTACTTTGAGTATAGTTTTGAGTAAAGTTTAAGGTTTTTTTATTTCACTGAGTTTCTTTACCACATGTTGTTGGATGAGGAATGAGTTCTTTACCAAATGCCACAAATGTTTTACTTTGAGTACATAAAGTTTAAGGTTTTTTTACTAAATATATTTTAAGTTTTTCACTGAGTTTCTTTACAATGTTGTTGGATGAGGAATGCGTTCTTTACCAAATGCCACGAACGTGGTGGGATGTGGAATGCTTTCTTTACCAAATGAAACAAACTAATGGTGCGTCTGCTAACATTCTCTCATTAACAAGTAAGGTTTCACGTTTCATTTATGCCTTACCATGTGTTGGTGGCATACAGGATGAGTTCTTTACCGAATGCTCGACCGTTTACTAGCATCGTCTCTTTAATAGGTAATTTAACTTTTAGAGTGGAGTAGCATGCACCTTACAGAAATCGATGATAAGAAAGCTTCTAATACAATTAGTCTATAATTGTTTTGCAGATGATGGATAAAGATTACACGCCAGAACGGTCTGTAATGGTTTTACAGATGATGGATAAGGCTTACAAGCCAGAACCATCGGTCCTATCTTCCTTTGTTGCAAAACCCATAAATGTATAGAGAAAAATGCCAATGTGCACTCTCCTATTTAGGTCTGTACTTTCATGGAGGTTAAATTGATTTATGCACTCTTTTTTTAAGGACTTACTTTCATTGTTGAAATGCTATATGTGATGGTTTTAAGTTTGATAATCGGTTAAGTTGGCCTTAGTCTCAATATACTAACTTATTAACCCTCATCACAGGATGTCATGAAGATTCATATTCCAATTTATACGACACGACACTGTAAGAGAGAAACATTGAAAAGAGCTGAAGCCAAACTGTTGTAGACGATGTAGATCCACTGTAGCTATGGATCAAACTCTGGACATAAGCGTTATTTGTTAAATAGACAAGCGTTATTTGTTAAATAGACTTTTCTGAAGGAAGGTTTCAATTTTGTGGATCACTCTTACTTGTTTGGATACAGTTTTATGAAGATAGGTTTCAATTTTTTTGATCATTGAAGGAATACACATTTCTAATTCAACCAACCCATTCACGCATAGTGTAAACTAAAAGAAGAGCATACTATGAACCAAAAAACCCTATCTTCCGACAGACCCACAAGATTAACAGTGCTAGACTCCATCTGCCTATGAAGAATCTTCTAGAAACAACTAACATTTGTCAAAATAAAACAAGCATTCTGACACTTGTGCGCATGCAGACTGTCATGGTGTCTAGTGTGCTTTCTTGTCCTCAACTTCCTCTGCACGTTGGTCATGGGAGTTATCGACTTCCTTTGTGATGCAAGCACCACTTTCTATGTCGAAGTAGATCCTCGATTCCACAATTTACTGTACTGGAATCTTCCTTGAATATGGTCTTTCATCATTCTTTGACAGAGCTAAACTTAGTTATCTGTCACTATGCTTGGCAATTCTATTCCATTTGACAAGACTCCTCTTAAATTGGCGGATTAAACATTTTTCCTTTTGTTTAGCACCCAATGGAA
>ML796731.1:55568-71049 GCA_009831015.1 Picea engelmannii
CAAGTGGAAAGGATCTAGAATCCTTGCCCATTATCCAAAATAACAAATTACACAAGTGTGAGACCCTAGGTCTCCTTTGATTCACTCAACTTTGATGAAGTCATGGGTGAATTCATTTTCATGAGCCTATGCTCCTGCATCACTTTGCATGTTGGTCTCACTTGTCCTTGACTTCCTTTATGCGTTTTTCCATGTCTCGTTCATCCTCCCCCTGGAAGTCTGGAGCAAGAAACACCCTTGGAGATGCTGGGGCATTGGTGCCTGAATCTAGTGAATATAGGGAGCGGAGTAGGATTGAAAGAAGATATTAAATTTTCTCTACGCGTTGGTCTAGGTGTTCCAACCAAAAATAAAGGTCATCAACATCCTGACGGACTGCGAAGACCAAATCCTGAAGAATTTCTACCGAATATCCGAGTCATGGGAACGAAGCACAGTCCAATTGGAGAAGAGATTGGCCTTGAGGTGATTCCAATTGTAGTTATTTCTCTTGAGAATTGAATTCCTCCAGAGAAGGCACAGAAGGTGGCGATGGGGGTGTCAAAGGAGGTGGCGAGGGAGTGAAGGGTGATAGAATAGAAGGGTGTGTGTGTGTGCTGGCTGTGAAGTCTAGGCCAGATCCAGGAGAGGTCCAGGAGAAAGGTCGAGAGAATTACCTTGAAGGTTGAACCATTCAACTCGAAAAGCCAATGGTAATGAAAGAGGAAGAAGACCACTTTGGCCTGGGGAATACTGAGTGGATGACGGGGGTGAAGAAATAAGCGTAGGAGCAAAGGTAGGTGAGTGTCGGCTGGCCATGGCCGGTTTATTCTGATACCAAAGAGAACCTCTCTTTGGTTTCCCTCAAAGGTGAGGCATAGCCAAATGAACGTGATGGTGAGGTGGAAATGTGAACATGGAAAACTAGGTGGGCTCCAGAGAGAATGGCATAGTGTAAGAGTATCCAGAAGGAGAGGGTGATGGATGCATACTAGAGGGAGGGGCATATCCATAAGAGGGAGAATGGAGAGTAATTGCACACGAGCACAAAAGGACCAGACAATGTACAACCTCCTTTTCCATGACGGGAAGCCAACGCAAGGCCCATTGGAGCATTTATTTGGGATTGCGTAGCAATGAAAAGTTGCAGAGCTCATAGGGAGGAAATAAAGGCAGGAGGGAGATGCAAATGCCGTCATGTGGCCTGTGGAGAGGTGGCAGACTCCGGGTTCTCGGATGGATGCGTGGAGTGTTCTAACACCCCATCCTGGGGGATATATATGATAAGAGACATAGCGATGCAGTCCTGGAGGATGGGATGATCATTTTGGGTGGGGGACGTATAGAGGATATCGGGTCCTTCCAAAGCCACTCCAATATTAGATAGTTTTTCTGCTACCTGATTGGATTTCCTTCTCACATGAGAAGGAATGAGCACCAAGTGAGGCGAAATGAGAGCGACAATGGAACCGAGTCCTGTGGTAAGTCACTAGCAAGGGGAGATGTTGTTTAGATCCACCTCGTTGAGTATTTTTGTAAAAAGGCTTAGAATTATTTGTGAATCTCCCTCGATGATCAGTTTTTGGTGCCCATTGTCTTGAGCAAGTTGTAAGCCTTTGATGAGACCCTAGAGCTCAACTGTATTTTTTGTATTATGGCTAATGTTGTCGGCTGTGATAAGCATAATTCTTCCTTGACTGCTGCGAAGAGCCGCTCCGAAGCCCGTAGGGCATGAATTAGCTTTGGATTCTCTGTCAAAGTTTAATTTGATGAATCTTGGAGCTGGAGGAGACCAATGTGAAGGGATGCCTTTGGCTTGTGAACTTTGGGGTTTCCTTGAAAAGTGTGGGTGGAAGTTGACGATCCATTTGTCCAAGATACACTTTTCCTGGGGAGGACAAGACAAGTCCTCCTCTTTCCAGGGATGAAGGAGGATGGTTTCTATGATGTTGTCATCTATGTTTTGCCAAAATTTCTGCCAGTCAAGCCGAGACGAAAGAAATATTCGTCTGTTTCTCTCTTTCCAGAGCTTCCAGAGGATGAAGCTCAGAAGTAGCTGCCATATATGGTTTAGGATGGGAGAATGAAAAGATTAGTCTCTCCATTGTTCTAAGGTTTCCTTGAGGTCTTCTCGTTTGTGGTCCA
The DNA here is from genome assembly GCA_009831015.1 of Picea engelmannii. Classification (NCBI taxonomy): domain Eukaryota; kingdom Viridiplantae; phylum Streptophyta; class Pinopsida; order Pinales; family Pinaceae; genus Picea; species Picea engelmannii. Next base: position 57,693 of record ML796731.1, read on the forward strand.
TGGTGGGCATGATAAAGGTGCAGTGATCCCAGATTTGTATACTGTAGGAGTAGAGATTGAGAAGGTGGTTTTGAGATTCCAAATATTTCCAACAAAGAGAGAAAATGGAGGGCCCTACAAAACCTCTTTTTGTGAGATTGTCCTAGGTAAGGATACCCTTGTGTGCGACGAGCCAAAGGAAGGTGCTTATTTTTGGCTAGTTCTTGATCACCCATATTTTTTCCTAAACTGATTCCTGGGGGAGCATGTTTGAGGCTGTCTTTATGTTGTAGGCCTCTTTTATGGTGAAGATGCATCACAAGGAGTGCCCCCATCTTAGGATGTTGTCTCCTTGAAAAATTTGAATTTTCCTAGAAGAAGTCAGCTCATACCAAGGATGAAGATCCACGTGCTATGGAGCATGTAGTTATGTGGGAGTGGACTTCCAATGATGCCAAGTTGCGCTAGGGGGGTCCTCTTGCCAATAGACCGCGACCATGATTAGACCTACATTTGTGGTAGGGTCAAGAAGATTCTTTTCCATGAAGTTCTACATTAAGGAGGGCCATTGTTGCCATGAATCATGCCAAAACACAACTGTCCTTCCATTTTGTATTTCCCAGAAAGCATGATCGATAATCAGAGAGTGACCTTGTCTTGCAGCGTTCCACATCAGGGAGCTTAGGGTGTTTTCATTCCATCTGATAAGTTGGTTTTCAGAAATATGTGGAATGCATTTTTTCCTCCAAAGTATGGCCCAGAGGTCCTTAGGTTGCTTCAACCATCTCCACCCAATCTTCGCATTGACAACCTTGTTGAGAATGGCGGGGTCCCTTAGGCCAAGACCACCTTTTAATTTTGGTTTGCAGATCTTTTCCCAGCTGATCAGAGCTATTTTTTGTTGCATCTTTGCTCCCTTCCAAAGAAATTTTCTTCGAAGGATCTTGATGGTTGTAGGAATAAAGTTGGGGGAAACCTGCAATTAAGTGGAATTCACCATAAAATGAAAGTGTTATATCAATGTAGCATTATCATCCAATAGTTGCAGAGTAAATAAACAATGAACAAATGAGAAATCACACACATACACAATACACTAGTGTTTTACGTGGAAACCCAAAGCAAGAGAAAACCATGAAATGATGTTTCTTATATGTCTTTAAGAATTAGATTCATTGGAAGCACCAAATTTGTTTATTTTCCAGCTGCAACTAGAAGGAGGCTCCACCCCCCTAGTTTCTCAGGCTACAACTTGAGGGAAGATCCAACTCCCCAATTCTCTGGCTACAACCAGAAGGAGTCTACAACCCCCTATGTTCTCCGGCTACAATTGGAAGGTGGCTACAACCACCTGTCCTTGCCCCATCCAACCACCCTGGTATATAAGTAGAATGATGGAACCACTGTCACACTATCACTGTGAGATATACTGCTGTAAACATGTACCAATCAACCTGTACCAATAACCTGAACCATGCATCAACCATGCATCAACCTGTACCTCAACTTGTAATCAACCTGTACCATAAAGAAGTGCATCAACCATGCACCAACCTGTAATCAACCTGTACCATAAAAAAGTGCATCGACCATGCACCAAACCTGTAAGAATAACATGTCACAACAACCTGTCTCATCAATCTTATCAACCAAATAAAATCTACTCACCAAGATCAATCACCAAGACAACTCTCAAATATGTGCATCAACCAATCATAACACAACAACTCATAATCATCACCAAGATCAATATGTGCTTCTAATAACATACCAATACAAGTATGTTACATCATCCATAAACCATGTGTCAAGAATACTACTAACAAGTGCTTCCAATCATGTACCAAGTATGTACCTATCATGTGTCAAGTACTCATCAACTATGACTCATCAAGATGTACCAACATCATCAACTATACACCTCATGTATGTGCCAACTCATCAACTACTTGTCTCAACCATGTACCCAACATGTACCTCAACCAAAAGCCCTCATCAATTTCATCATCCAAATATGATTTGTAACTCTGTAATAGACCTAGTGTATATGATCACATAACTTTAAACCTTCCTTAACTTTAACAACAATAGACTAGCATTTTCATCAAACTTTACTTTAGTCTCACATGACTAGTTTTGGATTAGTCAACAACCCTAATTTGAAATAATCATAACTATGTACCTGTAATGAATAAAGATATGAAAATAGTACAAAATGTTCTTCAGTTTGTTTTATGCAATTCCCCCAGGTTTCACTACTTGGAACCTCTCAGAAAAGGAGTTATAACAAAAATGGCATGCCTTGTTGAATTCTGGCTTATTTTAGAGAGTGAACTTGTAGAGAGTGCCTCACACCGAATATTTGTTGTATGGATTTGAAAATTGTACACAAAATACTAAAAAATGTACTCTAACCAACACATTTGGGCTTACTGAATTTGGATATGTTATGAAGAAGTTGTGTCATTTTTACCTGAAACACCCGTTTTAGACTAGTTTCAGGACTAGCGACAAACCCTATTTTCCACGGAATGTAACTCAAAAAATAAAACGACCCACAAGTTGAAATTTGTACCACAACTACTTGGATATGTTTCCTCAATAGCCTCCAAATTTCACGATTTGAATCATTCTAGAAAAAAAGTTATTACGAAAATGGTGAGATGACCTGTAAATAACATACCTTAGAAAGCATCATCAAAAGAATTTATCCTCCCTTGAATTTCAGCCTTCTTTAGTTCACCTTCCCTCTGAAATTTGGCTTCGATATCCTTTGGTTACCTCAGTCACTTGTAGATATTCAATATGCTCAAGTGTGATTAAAATGAGAGAGCCTTGCCTCTTATTTATACTTTCATGTAGCTTCCTCAAGGGGTTACCTTTTAACCATCTTAACCCAATTTCCTTATTTTAGGGCTAACCCACTTCTAACCACTTTCCATAATTAGAAATTTCTCCATTTACTTTATTATTTAAATAATCCTCCTTGACTTTGTCACTTCACTTTATTATTTAAATAATCCCCTTTGACTTTGTTACTTCACTTTATTATTTAAATAATCCTCTTTGACTTTGTCATTTCACTTTATTATTTAAATAATCCTTTTTCACTTTATCACTTCACTCTATTATTTAAATAATTTCTTCTTTGCAATCACTTTGACTTATTTGACCTTTTGGGGCTTCAAGCCAACATATGAGGGTCCTCCAAATTCGTAAGGCCATAACTATCAAACCGTGAGGACTTATGCGACGTTCCACATACCACCAGAAATGGCATGCCATGTATTATTCATATAGAATAGTCTTACATGCGAATATACCAAAAATCATACCATGATACATCAAACAAACTTGGGTCCATTACCCAAACCTGGGTTCTCCAACTTCACATGGCCACAACTCTCTAACCATGAGGAGTTATGTGATATTCCACATACCACCGGAAATGGCATGACATGTAATACCCATCTAGAATATTCTTACCTTCAAATATATTAAAACTCATACCATTATACATAAAAAAAAATTGGGTCCATTACCGAGACCTTTGTGCTACCGAAATTTCTCCAAGGGTTGACATCAATCACTAAGGGTTGACATAAATCTACAATATCACTCTCCAATGGTTGACATCAATGACAACCAACAATCCATACCAACTGTCCATCAACCCAAGCCAATTGTCTTACCATATCCCCCTTTGGCATTGATGGAAACACCAACATTAATGACAACACTTAGTCATGATAACATTCATGCTTATACTCCTCATCAATGTTTATATCTCTCCCCCTTTGACATCAATGTCAAAGGGTATCTCGCTTTGGGGCTTCTCCCTTGGTCTACATGCCTCTGTTCTCTCTCTCCAAGAATTTCTATCCTACATATGATAAATATCTCCCCCTTTGTCATCAATGGAAAATGTATCTTTCCATCCGGGGCTACTCCCCCTAACTGAATTGTCCTTGGGGATACTCCCCCTGACTGAACTCTTCCTGAAACTGATCCCCCAACCTGAATTTTCCTATTTATGGTGCTTCCTTGTGTACATCTAATAAATATAAGATAATCATTCAAAAACATTCATTTTTTAGTAGAAATTACTCCTATTCTTTGGCGAAGATACTTAAAGGATTCCCGTGGAAGCGGTTTTGTAAAGATGTCTGCCACTTGTTTTTTTTTTGCCCATATATTCAACTCTGATGTTCTTCTCTACAACCTGTTCCTGTAGAAAGTGATACTTGATTGGAATGTGCCTCGTCTTGGAGTGCATCACCAGGTTATTTGAGATACTGATGGCGCTGGTATTATCACAATAGATTGGAATGGGCTCATCATACTGAACCTGTATATATGTCAGAGTTTGTTTCATCCATAAAACCTGTGTACAACATGATGCAACTGCTGTTAGTCTTCAATTTTGACCATATTTTTGCCTATGTTATGCAAGATATACCCCCATTCCATATCCAATATTATTCCTTTCTGGCCTTACCTTGATACATTTGACATCATTTTTCCCTAAATGGAGCTATTCAAGGTATTCATATGATTTAAGTTATTTTCAATGTATTTTAATACTTTAAAATGATATTGATACTAACATTTCATGAGTTAGGTACTTGTTTCCTTGAAGCAGATTTATCAGTACCAAGTACCGGCTTGCACTTAGTGGAGATGTCAAAGATTTGCACGATATTGCCAGATTGGAATGACAGTTCCGATTCATATGATTGATCAAGTTATAGTTTAGATTTCAAATCTCAAATTAATCTCGAAAGAACATAATGTGATGACTCAAAGCAGAATTATAGAACCATTTTTTATTATGTTTATCTCTATTTCATAGTTCACACTTCTTGACACTTCGTGTCATGAAGCTGTGAACTTAATTTTAACAAACATGAGTTATTTTCGGATCTAAGATTTGCTCAACTAATGTACCTATGTCTAATTCTATTTTTGGATTCATGATCGTAGATGTAGGGAGGATCTATATAAACTCGGATCTCTCTCTCAAGAAACATGTTATGTGATATTGCTGATAATACAATTCCTAAACTGTGCGTTATATGATCTTTTCTGTTAATGAATTGAGTTAATTTTTGAATTATGGAGCATGAGGAATGATACAATTATGCATGAAGTGATTTGATTTAGTTCTGGTTTCATTTTAAAGCAATTGCACCTTTTGGTTGGGCCCGCCAACAGGTTCAATTCGCTTTCCCTTTCTCTATAGTATAGTTAGTTCGTTTCCAGTTTTAAAATCTATGTGTGAGTTTATTTTTAACTTGAAATTGTTTTTGTTAATTTCTGACTTGAATCGTTTTCGTTTAGTTCGTTTTTAGTTTGATATTATTCCGTAGATCATTGAATATTATAATTAGTTGCTTGCCATTTGTATAATTTGATGAATAATCCAATTGCTGATTAACTCTTTTAATTTAGTTTATATTTACTCTGTTTTCAAGTTTCTAGTTTAATTATGATTTGAAGTTAGTTTAAACTCAGATTTACTTTGTTTTTAGGGTAGTTCAATTGTGGTTTGGTTATAGGAAGATTCCGATATTTGTAGGATAAAGAAGGACATTGATTAGTTTCAATTTTATTATATTTATTTCGATTCAGAACATAGATAGAGAAAGATTGGCTTAGAAACAACGATTCAATTTGATTAAGTACTTAGAATAGATTGGTAAATATTGTTCTTCATAGGTTTCTATTGAGGATAATTTCCATTGATAGAATAGATTATTGTGTTGCACATGCATTGATAGAACATTTTCATTCTTTCCAAAATTTAGATAGAATTTAAATTGCAAGATTAGACATAGCATAGTGATCTCAGTCGAAGAGGATTTTCTGTTTACATTGGTTTAGTTTCCTTTCTCAGAAAGATAGACTCATATTTTTAGGATAAATTTAGACTCTGTTTGTTGAGATTTGATGAGAGTTAGAGTACTTTTATGATTTTCAGATAATTAAAATAACGCGGAAATTGCAGATTAAATAGATTGATAAAGTATGTGTAGGTTAATATCTATGAGTATAAAATAGTACTAGTAGGAGGAAGTTGTTGGTAAATTAGAATTTCTTGGTATTTAGATTGAATAGAAGATTTTTAAATGTTCTTTCTTGTATAGCCAAGGTAGATGTTTTGATGATTAGGTGTTTAGTTAATGGTAGAATTAAAATAGATAGCATTGGCTGATTTCTTTGGATTAGGAATAGAAGTACATTTGATTAACTTAGAATTATTTCCATTTCCTTGATTAATTAAACAAGATATGATCAGTTTTAAGATAATCATTAGAATTCAATTTATAAGAGTAAGTTTATGTTTTCTTCTTAGAATAAAATTTAGGTAGAAATTAGAATCTTCCCAGCACATATAGTGTAGCAGCTCTAAGTTTACTTGCCCTGGTTTGACAATTTAGTGTTTTCAGGTAATTAAAATCATTAATATAAAAAGCCTGACATTTTTGGTGTCGTTGCTGGGGAGTTGTTTAGAAGGTAAGTTAGATAATTGATTTTGTTATTTTTAAATGCATTTGGTTTGGTGTGGTATGTTTAGCAGGTTGACGGAGGAGGATCCGTAAGATGAGAGGTAAGAACTTGCGCATCTGTTATCACAGGTTCCTCTGAAACTCAATCTTAGTCTTTATTTTATTTAGTATGTTTTCATGAGAAACAGAGATAATAGAGGTAGATTTATTGGAAACTCAAAACATTAAATAGAAGAAACCTCCACCCAAAAAGAAATAGAAATTGAGACTGGAACTCTGGCTGAGGAAACCATAGAGCAAAACATAGTATCAGGAATAAAAGAAACTGAAATTGGATTAGAAGGGGATAATACAATATGAGAAGAACTTAAAACATTTATCATTTCCCCTCCAAAACTAGGAAACACTACATACCAACAAATTCAAATTCCTGGTGATCCAAACTCGGTCGACATAGTTAGTCCGGAAAAAGTGCAAGATATTTTCGAGAACCCTGACACTATAGTTTCGCAAGTAACACCTACAACTTTTGAATAAGAGGTAATAGGATCCTCAAAAGGGCCAATAGAAGATAGTTATTATTTCAAAAGGAATCCAACAACAAAAGCAGAGAGGTGGGATTTCACACCTTCACCAAAGAAAGATCAGATTGCATATACAATTTTTGGTAATCCTTTTAACATGATAGAAAGGGAAAGAGGGACAGAATTGGAGAGAAGAGAAAGAGAATTGGATAGAAGAGAGAGGTAAGAAATTCATGTTGAACATGAAGAAGAAGAACAATTAGAGAATTAGCCAAGACCATAACCCACTTTTGGGTTTCCAATTTTGGATTTGGTCCAAAATGTCAATATGAAAAATATCCCACCTTCAACACTACCAACCTTTTATGGGAGAAGTAGTGAAGATCCAGATGTCTTTCTTTTCGAATTTGATATCCTGTGCAAGAGTTATAATTATCTCCAGGATGCACATAAGATGAAGTTGTTTCCTTCTACCCTAAAGGATTCTGCATTACGCTGGTTCATGAGTTTAGGAGAGTATAGCATTAGATATTGGGAAGATATGAATGAAACATTTTTAAAGAAGTACCAAGACTATTGTAGACCCAAGGATTCTCGAAATGATATTTTTAAGATGCAACAACAAGATGATGAGAGCCTTGAGGATTTCCTAGAAAGGTTTACATATACTCTTCAAAAATCCAAATATAATGGTCTCCAAGATGAAGCAATCAAAACTCTTTTCTTAAAAGGGGTTTTAGATGAATACATTGACACTCTCAACTTAATGGATTTAGGAGACATTTATCAGAAAAACTTTGAAGCACTCAGTGAACTATGTAGAACTTAATCGAGAAGTAGGGGGAAAACAGTAAAAAGCGTGAGAGAACCTGTCAACAAAAACACCAGAGTACCCACATCTAGTGGAGTTACTAGAATTGAACTGGGAAACCTTTTGGAAAATTTTAAAACAGATATTTTAGGAACAATTAGTTCTCAATTAGACACTCTGAAGATTAAGAAAAAGTAGAAAGAGGAAAACCCTGTATTAAGCATATTCTGCCCGAAATGTAGAAAAAGGCATCCTTTACGGGAATTTCCTTTGGACAATATTTTTGTATGTGGAATTTGTACTGAAAATCATGCAACAAAAGATTGTCCATCCTTACCAGGACTGCAAGCTATATACAAGGGAGGGGAAGCTCCAGGAACTTCATCTACAGCTAAGAGGCATTGGCAACCTAGGAACCTGAAACTTGAATATGTATCAAGAACCATCCCCACAACCTTTCATCTATTATCCACCTTTTCCTCAATAGCAACAACAACAACAACACCCATGGAAGGTTCGTAGATTCTTCCTCGCTCAGAGAGGTACTCCATGTTCTATATAGAGCAACGGTTTGTATTCTTCTAGGGAGATATAAAGTCTCCCATGTACCTTGGCCCGATATGATGCTCAAAATGACTGTGAGTAGGTTTATTTAAGTAGGTCCTCGAGAGTACACTTCTATCCTTTTCTAATTGGCTAGGAAACGTGTTGTACAGTTTAGTAGATTATCATAATTCCATATTATATATAAAAGGGGTGGGGGCTTGGTTTATAGCATATGGTTGGGTGAGCGAGTGATATGGTTGTCCAGGGAGGGAAGTTATCTACAGGTTTGACATGCCTCTTTTTCCAAAATAATGTTAGTGGAGTTAGCTGGGAAGTAATTGAGGCGGGTCGGGTAGTGGAGATTCAACTGACAAACAAATATGTAGTATAGATTCCCCAGTGGGGTAGAGGACCACAGGTTTTGGAAGAAATTGATTGGGTTCTAGATGAGAACCTATAGCCAGCCTCTAGTAAGGATCGACCCTTCCGTGTCATTTTAAGATCCATCTCCAGTAGCTGGGTTTTAGTTGTGTTTTCCAAATCTCGGGTTTTGATCAACCAATACTGGAGGAACATTTTGTGGTGGCCAAATTTGCCACCGCAAAATGTTCCTTCTCAACCTTGGTATTAGGGATGGAGAGAACATAATTATGGAAATAACCAACAACAACATGCGGTACCAATTCCCCAAAATCCATGTACTCAATACCCTCCAAACATGCATCAGTTATTGCCTGGATTTACTCCACCTTTTCTACCATCTATTCAACAAACTCCTCAGCAGTTTTATAATCCTCCTCGACCCACCATATTACCCACTCAACCCATTCCAAATCCTAATAACATACCACCTCTTCCACTCCATAATGCTGATTTTCAAAACTTCCCAGCTTACACCCTAAACCCCATTTCCGTACAAGAAATACAATTGAGATCTGGGAAAACTTTAAATAAAACTCAACCTGTAAAAAGAACAACACCGAAGGTAATTATCCAAGAACATGAAGAAGAACCTGTAGATGATTTATCAAATGGAGTATCTTGAAAATATGTCATCATTCCAAAGAATAAAGTATCTGAATCTCAACAAAACATACAAACTCAGGTTCTGTGAACACCTCCTTTTCCTGAGAGGTTGATTATTGAAAAACCAATTGCTCAATCTGAGTTTGACATCATGAATGGACTAAAAAATATCCGCGTTAAGATTCCATTGTTACAAGCAATCAGAGATGTTCCAATCTACGCCAAGACCATTAGAGAACTTTGCATTAAGAAACCGGGTTGGAAATAGAAAGATCCACCCACAATACACTTGGTAGGCCAATTATCGAATTGTATCTTTGAAGCTCCTAAGATTGTGAAGTATGCCAATCCCGGGAACCCAATAGTATCAGTTATTATCAATAATGTTTCTATTGGTAATACTTTAGTCGACTTGGGTGCATCCATTAATATAATGACCATCAATACCATTGAGCTGTTACAACTAACTCGATTCCTTCACCCTACCCCTACAGTTCTTAAACTTGCTGATAGAACAACTATAAAACCTGTTGGGGTCCTTGATGACATTCTTGTTACATTAGCTTCATGGGAATATCCTGTCGACTTCATGATTATTCACTGAAAAGATCCCACGAAAGGTCATCCAATCATTTTAGGAAGACCTTGGTTGGCTACGGCCAATGCTTTCATAGGATGTCGTGGTGGGGATATGTTCATCTCAAATGGAATTTCTTCACAGAAGCTTACTCTTTTTCCGCCTGCTCAACTGGTTACAGAATAATTTTGGTGGCTAAAATGTCCATATCACGAGAATGATGAGGAAGAACCTTTATTCTTTGTTGATGAATTTCACACGTTACAAGAACCAACAGAGGATGATATTTTGAGCCAATTTCTTTCTGTGACAGAAAATGTCGAATTTCCACAAACATATTTTCAATACGATCAAATTTTCAAGGAGCAATTTCAAGAACGAAGTGAGTCATTCATCTCATCTTTACCATCTATGGTTTTCACCATTGATGAGCATCCGAGATCATATACCATTCCAGTAGAAATTAGTCCAGGCAAATGTCTATACATCAATTCTGGATTAAGTCTCAACCAATAGGAGCAATTAACAAATGTTTTGAAAGAACAATCAAGAGCATTTGCATTGGATTACACTAATATGAGAGGAGTGCATCTTGATACTTGTATTCACCACATATATATCCAACTAGATATAACACCAATAAGACAACCACAAAAGGCGTATGAATCCAATCTTGAATGATTTTGTGAAAGAAGAGTTACAAGCATTCTTAAATGTGGGATTCATTTATCCAATTTCTGATAGCAAGTGGGTTTCACCCCTTGTTGTGGTACCTAAGAAAGTTACAGGGAAATGGGGAATGTGTGTATACTTTAGGGAGTTGAATAAGGCAACCCTGAAGGACTACTTTCCCTTGCCTTTTATAGATCAGGTCTTGTATACCTTGGCTAGGAAAAAGTACTTTTCCTTTCTCGATGGGTATAGTGGATACAATCAGATTCAAATTGCTCCTGAAGACCAGGACAAAACCACATTTACATGTCCTTGGGGCACTAATGTCTATAAAGTGCTACCTTTTGGATTATGCAATGCTCCTGCTACATTTCAGAGAGAAGTCCTTGGTATTTTTGCTGACTTAATTCATGATTGTGTGGAAGTGTACATGGATGATTTTACTGTTTATGGAAATACTTTCGAAGAAGCCATAAATAATATTGAGAGAGTCTTGATTCGTTGTCAAGAATAAAATTTACCCCTTAGTCACGAAAAATGTAAAATGCTATTAACTGAGGGAATAATGTTGGGTCATCATTTGTCTGCAGAAGGAATCAAAGTCGATCCAGCTAAAATTGAAGTAATAGTTAAGCTTTCCTCTCCGAAAACACAAAAAGAGGTGTGAAGTTTTTTGGGACATGCTAGATATTATCATTGGTTTATTGAAAACTTTACAAAGATAGCCAGCCCCATGTTTAAATTGTTAGCAAAGGATGTAGAATTTTGTTGGGATAATAATTGTCAAAATGCTTTTGAAACTTTGAAAGCAAAATTATCCATGGCACCAATTTTACGAGGGCCAAATTGGTCTCTTTCCTTCCATATTTCAACTGATGCCTCAGACACTAGTCTAGGAGGAGTGCTCGGACAAAAAGAAAACCAACAAAATTATGCTATTTACTTTACTAGCAAAAACCTTACTCCTCCTGAAATGAACTACACTGTGACAGAGAAAGAATTTTTAGCTGTAGTTCATGCCATTAATAAATTATGGAATTACATCACTGGGTATGAAGTTTTTGTACATACTGACCATTCTGCTATTATATTTTTGATGAACAAACCAGTTACTACCGGAAGGATCACACGATGGCTTTTGTTACTTCAAGAATTTAACATCACTATAGTTGATAGGCCAGGAAAAGAAAATTTAGTTGCAGATTTTCTTTCTCGGATTCCTCAAGTCAGTACTGACATTCCGGTGAATGATAATTTCCCTGACGAACATCTATTTGCAGTATCTTTTAAGACCCCATGGTTTGTAGATACGAAAAACTATTTATCTATAGGGAGATTTCCATCTCATTTGTCATCACCACAAAAGAGAAGAATTGTCCAACAAAGTGCTTATTACTCTTGGGTAGGAAGTGATATTTTCTATACAAGTCCTGATATGATCATTAGGAGATGTGTTCGGGAAGATCAGATTCCTGATATCCTTCAAGCCTGTCATGACAGGCCATGTGGAGGACACTTCTCTGATAAGCGAATGACATATAAAGTCTTACAATTAGGATATTACTGGCCGACACTATTTAAAGATGCAACAAAATATGTAAGAAGTTGTAATAGTTGTCATAGGTTGGGGAGGCCTACCGTAACAGATGAGATGCCCTTATGACCTCAGGTTGTGATTGAACCATTTTATAAATGGGCACTTGATTTTGTAGGACCGATTTTCCCAATGTCTAGGAAGAAGAAGTACATCTTGGTGTGTACAGATTTTGTGACCAAGTGGGTAGAGGCAAAATCCTTATATCAAGCAACTGAGAAATCAGTGGTCAAATTTATTTATGAAGATATCTTTACCCACTTTGGTGTTCCACGAGAGATTGTTACTGATCAAGGTGCTCAATTCACCTCTAAACTGATGAAGGAGCTCACAGATAAATATGGGATAAAACACTGTAAGTCTTCCCCATACCATCCGCAAGACAATGGGCAAGTGGAATCCACGAATAAAGTTTTAGAAGCTATTCTGACCAAGAAAATACATTTACACCATAAAGATTGGGCGGATAGACTTCCAGAGGGTTTGTGGGCATATAGGACTACGTGATGAAATACCACTGGTCATACCCCTTATGAATTGGTATATGGAAATCAAATTCTCCTTCCCATAGAATTTCAGATTCATACCTTCTGCATAGCAGCATAATTGGGTTTAAATTTGGATGAGGCACAGAAACAGAGAGTTATGCAATTAAATGAATTGGGATAAATTAGGCAAGATACTCTTCAAAGAACTATCCTCATACAAAATCAACATAGAAAATGGCATGATAAATACATTAAGAAGAAACATTTTCAACCAGGGGATTGGGCATTACTATTTGATTCCAAATATAAAACTTTTAAAGGAAAACTTACGACACGATGGCTAGGACCTTATGAAGTGGAAACTGTTTTTGATAACAGATCTGTTAGAATCAAGACCATAGATGATTCTAAAAATTCCTTTGTAGTAAATGGACATCGATTAAAAGTATATCACAAACCCTTGTCTAGAGATGATTTTCTATGGGAAATATCTAAACAACCATAAATAAAGATAGTAGGAGAAGAGTCTTCTCCTCCTGCTAATCCTTGATTTTTTTTTCCAAAATTTTGTAAATAATAAAAATACAATATATATATATATATATATATATATATATATATATATATATAT
>ML796731.1:76977-94602 GCA_009831015.1 Picea engelmannii
TTCTAATAATATACCAATACAAGTATGCTACATCATCCATAAACCATGTGTCAACAATACTACTAACAAGTGCCTCCAACCATGTACCAAGTATGTACCAATCATGCATCAACTACTCATCAACTATGACTCATCAAGATGTAACAACATCATCAACTATAGACCTCATGTATGTGCCAACTCATCAACTACTTGTCTCAACCATGTACCCAACATGTACCTCAACCAAAATACCTCATCAATTTCATCATCCAAATATGATTTGTAACTCTGTAATATACCCGGTGTATATGATCACATACCTTTAAACCTTCCTTAACTTTAACAACAAGAGACTAGCATTTTCATCAAACTTTACTTTAGTCTTACATGACTATTTTTGGATTAGTTAACAACCCTAACTTGAAATAATCATAACTATGTACCTGTAATGAATAAAGATCTGAAAATAGTACACAATGTTCTTCAGTGTGTTTTATGCAATTCTGCCAGGTTTCACTACTTGGAACCTCTCAAACAACGATTTATAGCAAAAATGTCATACCTTGTTGAATTTTGGCTTATTCTAGAGAGAAAACTTGTAGAGCGTGCCCCGCACAAAATATTTTTTGTATGGATTTAAAAATTGTACACAAAATACTACAGACTGTACTGTAACCAACAAATTTTTTCTTACTAAATTTGGATCTGTTATGAAGAAGTTATGACGTTTTTACTCGAAACACTTGTTTTGGACTAGTTTTAGGACTAGCCACAAACCCTATTTTCCACGAAGTGTAACTCCAAAAGAACGACCCACAAGCTGAAATTCGTACCACAACTACTTGGATATGTTTCGTCAATGGCCTCCCAATTTCATGATCTGAATCATTCTAGAAAAAAAAATATTGTGAAAATGGTGAGATGACCTATAAATAACATACCTTAGAAAGCATCATAAAAAAAAATTATCCTCCCTTGAATTTCAGCCTTCTTTACTTCACCTTCCCTCTGAAATTCATCTTAGATATCCTTTGGTTACGTTAGTCACCTGTAGATATTCAATATGCTCAAGTGTGATTAAAATGAGAGAGCCTTGCCTCTTATTTATACTTTCATGTAGCTACCTCAAGGGGTTACCTTTTAACCATCTTAACCCAATTTCCTTATTTTAGGGCTAACCCACTTCTAACCACTTTCCACAATTAGAAAGTTCTCCATTTACTTTATTATTTAAATAATCCTCCTTAACTTTGCCACTTCACTTTGTTATTTAAATAATCCTCTTTGACTTTGTCACTTCACTTTATTATTTAAATAATCCTCTTTGACTTTGTCACTTCACTTTATTATTTAAATAATCCTTTTTGACTTTGTCACTTCACTTTATTATTTAAATAATTTCTTCTTTGCCAGCACTTTGACTTATTTGACCTTTTGGGGCTTCAAGCCAACATATGAGGGTTCTCCAAATTTGTAAGGCCATAACTCTCAAATCGTGAGGAGTTATGTGTCGTTTCACATACCACCAGAAATGACATGACATGTACTATCCATATAGAATAGTCTTACCTAGAAATATATCAAAACTCATACCATTATACATCAAACAAACTTGGGTCCATTACCCAAACCTGGGTTCTCCAACTTCACATGGACATAAATCTCTAACTGTGAGGCATTATGTGATGTTCCACATACCACTAGAAATGGAATGACATGTACTACCCATATAGAATAGTATTACCTTCAAATATATTAAAACCCATACAATTATACATCAAACAAACTTGGGTCCATTACCCAAACCTTTGTGCTACCGAAATTCGCTACCGGACTTTCTCCAAGGGTTGACATCAATCACTAAGGGTTGACATCAATATACAATATCACTCTCCAATGGTTGACATAAATGACAACCAACAATCCATACCAACTGTCCATCAACCTAAGACAACTGTCTGATGGGATATTCATTGATTAAGGAAAATCCAAATGGTTTGATAGTTGAAACAATTGATAGGCATGATCCAATTTGCAGTCATATTGTTTCAAGTTCTATTTATGTTTAAAACTATTGTAAGGTATCAGATCTATTATAATAGCCAAACAAAAATACTATAGAGAATAACATCAGAACAACACAATATATGAAACCACACCACCAAAATAATACCTTTCTTGATAGGAAATAATGTTCATTTGCCTCTTCGAGGGGGAAACCTCCAACAGAGAAACAATCTATTACAATAATTCTCAAGAAAAAGACTTCTCATGCCCTCGAATTATATTTATACTAAATCTATCTACCAAAATAACAATATAGAGGAAGATCTTCTAGAAGCGAAAGATTTTATTATGTCTTCTTACATTTGACTTATTCTTGCTTATTACTAGGCCTTATTAATATTGGCCTTTATTACATGGAAAGTACATTATTCTACCTATGTGAGGTGTTAGGGAGGTTAGGTCCCTAAAATTCCCTCCCCCTTAAAAAAAAACCTTGTCCTCAAGGATTGAGATGAGAAAATTGTTGTAGAATGGTAGTTATTTCCCAGATGACCTTTGTTGGAGTTGTATCTTTCCATTTCACTAACACTTCCTTGAGCCTTCTTCCCAACTTGGGAATATCAATTTGAGTTTGGCACTTAGTTCTAATCACCTTCTTTAAGTAGGAGACATGAAAAATAGGATGGAGTTTAGAATGAATGGGAAAAGATAACTGATATGACACCTATCCCACATGCTTAACAACTGTATAAGGACCATAACATTTGGGAGTTAGTTTCTGACAATGGTTATCCTTGACTGAATTCTTCTTATAAGGTTGCAGTCGAAGAAACATCTGGTCCCCTTCAAAAAATTGGCGTTTTGATTGACCTTGATATGATTGTTGCTTGATGTGATTCTGAGCCATGACCAAATTCTCTTTGAGGGTACGGAGAATAGCCTCTTGAACTATAAGATTTTGGTCAACCACTTGGAATATTGTGTCCATGTAGTTCTTAAAAAATAGTCATGTGAGTAGTTGTATGGTAAGAAATGTTGTGCCACCATTCAACTAGGGGTAACCATTGAGCCCAATGCTTTTTCCTCTTAGATGCAAAACACCTGAAATATGTTTCCAAACACTTTTTTTGACAACTTCATTTGACCATCAATCTCGGGATGATAGGCTGTGATGAGATGCAATTGGGTTCCTTGTAGCATGAACAATTCTTGCCAAAAATTGCTGGTGAAAGTGGGATCTTGGTCAATGACAATGGAATGAGGCATTCCATGAAGCTTAAAGATATGATCCATGAAAAGTTGAGCCACTGTGGAAGTAGTGAATGGGTGTTGAAGAGAAAAAAAATGAGCATATTTGGAAAGAGAATCAACGACCACCATGATGACAGATTTATTACCCAATTTAGGTAGGCCAACAATGAAATTCATAGAAATATCCGTCCAAATACTGGGTGGAATTAGAAGCAGTTGTAGTGTTCCTGGGGATTTGATTGTTTCTCCCTTGTTGTGTTGATAGACATCAGATTCTTCCAAAAAGGCGTGGATGTCTTGATTCATACCATCCTAGAAAAAAAGAACAATGGGCCCTGTCATAGGTTTTTGTAAACCCGGAATGCCCAACTGTGGGTGTAGCATGAAACTTGGAAAGAACCATGGATTTAAGTTGCTATTGTTTTCTTAAATACAAATGACCTTTGTAAAGAATCTCTTCATTGTGCCAAGAGTACTCTGGACAAACTAGATATTTTTCTTGCAATTGTTGGATCAGACGCAATAGTTTGGGATCTTGTAGCCATTCCTTGTGAACAACTTGGAGCCAATATGGTAAAATGAAGGATAGAGAAAAGAGGGACACTTCATCTTCATATTTCCTTGAAAGAGCGTCTGCAACCACATTGTATTTTCCTTTCTTGTCAATGATCTCATAATCATATGCAAATAGCTTGGTCACCCATTTTTGTTTTTCCGGGGATGAAATTCATTTCTCCAGAAAATACTTGAGGCTCTGATGATCTATCTTAATTTGGAAGCGTTGCCCCAATAGATAAGGGTTCCATAGATCCATGGAGAATGGTCATAATTTTATTTTCATAGATTGACTGGCCCAAATGGCACTCCAACAATTGTTTTCTAGTGAAGATCAAAGGTCGACCATCTTGCATAAGGACGACGCCAATTACTTTCCATGAAGCATCACATTCCATGAAAAAGGTCTTTCTGAAGTCAGGAAGGGCCAGGACAAGAGTAGTGCACATAGCCTATTTCAAGGATTGGAAGGAGTGTTCAGTTATTGGATTCCAAATGAAAGCATTATTTTTAAGGAGAGCAGTAAGATGCATCACAATTTTTCCATAATTCTTAACAAACTAGCAATAATAGCTTGTTAAACCGAGAAACCCACACAAGCTCTTGAGATTATTGGGACGAGGACAATCCTTCATAGCTTTAACTTTTTTAGGATCCACCCTCACACCATCCTTTCCAACAATATGAACCAATTAGTCCTCTTCCGAGGCACCAAAAACATGCTTCAATATGAATTGTATTGATCATTTTATAATAATAATAATAATAATAATAATAATAATAATAATAATAATAATAATAATAATAATAATAATAATAATAATAAACATGCTTCAAAATTTTCTCCAAACTTATATTTTACCCAAGAAGAAAATGGACCTTACCAAAGAGTGTAGTGAATGCAATATACATAATCAAATTATCTTCCAACTATATAATTTGTGTCTATGGAATTTTGATATCACTATGAAATTCAATTTTTTTTTAACAATGTTATGTTACTTTTCATGCAAAATATAATGCATATATTTTTGTTAATGTAGGTGTTAAGTATCTAAATGATGAAATTTTAGTAAAATAATTAGTAAAATTTTAGAGAACACTTTGTTCTTATGCATGGCTATTTTTTGAATTTTTCTTTTTAATATATATTTTTTTAATTATGAAATTCATCATATGCTTAAAATTAAGAGGTCGTGCAAGTTTTGAGTACTTTAACATAATGAAACAAGTTTTATTATAACTTTTTAAAGAATATATAAAGCCATAAAAAGTTATAAAAAGATGTATGTATTTTATAATTTTGATATATATCAAGGCAAAAATAAATAATAAATAATAAATAAAAATATTATTTTAAAAAACATTTCATATATTTGAAATCTACATAGTTCTATCTATATGTGTAAATGTAGTTTCATCAAAGATAGATTTTTATAGCCTATTCAAAACAATATGAAAATTTGAGATATTAAGAGGCTTTTGGAGTGGAGGTTTTGTTGTTGCTACAGTCTCAACCACAAAGATTGTCATACCGAACCTAAATTTGAAGCAACCAATTCAACAAACATGTCGGTGAAAAGAAAAGTGTTGAAAAATGAATTTCAAATATTGTGCACATGTTATAGATAACCCACACATACTTTAGAAGCATGCATGCACTTTAGAAATGTGCATGCACTAATAACATGTCTCTGCCCCAAAACATGAGTACATTATTTTTAAGATAAAAAATGAAATATTTTATTAATTTTTGCCATAACTTTTTACCCTAAGATAATTTTCTGGAGTTCTTTAGCTCGTTGGACAGGTATTGAAGTGATATGCAATGTTTATGTCATGATAATTTTATGTTTCTACATAAATAATTGCTTACTTTCAAAACAATAGAAAGTGAATGTCTAGGATATGATTGATACCTCAAACCAACATGTAGTCCCTCTAATGAGGATATTTGGCCTCCAATGGTAATATGGGTTCTCTTAGGAGGTTTTGCAAATGAAGGGCGTGTTTCATGGACATGACCATTGTAAGGGGAGGGAAACATGGAAATTAGGCTCTAAATCAATCTTTTAGGGCTCATGGACCATGAACAAGCCTTTGAGCCACCACACAATCCCTCTAAAGGGAATATTTAGCCTCCAAGTGGAATATGGATACCCCTATAATGCCTTGGATAGTAGGGATGGGTCTCAATGTATTTCCAATGGGTGTGGAAGAAAAAGGCCCTTAGGCCCTAGATGAAGCTTCTAGATACCAAGGGCCATGAACAAGGCCACACACTAGAAAGCATGCCCTATATAAAGATCATTTTCCTTAGAGTTGGATATAGGTGCCAATGTGAAATACACACTAGGGATGGATATTGAACTAAGTTGCAGGAAAAATTAACAAAATTATCCCCTAAATTAATATACTTGAGCAAATGGGCCATGATCAAGGTCTAGAACCACCTCATAGGCCCATTAATGAGAATATTTGGCATACAAGTGGAATATGGATGCAATCAATAGGTTTTGTATTGTAGGGATGGGTCTCAAGACCTTGAGGGTAGTAAAGGGAGAAAAACAAGGTCATTACACCATAAATGGTCCTCTAGGGATCATTGGCCATGATCATGACCTCAAACCACAAAACAAACTCTTTAGAGGTGATCTTTGGTCTCCAAGTGGAATATGGATACCACTACAAGGCCTTGCATGCAAGGGATGTGTATTGAGGAATTGGCCACGTTCAAGAGAAGAAAATAAATTCCTCTGGCCCTAGATGAATCCTTTAGGATCAAGGGCCATAAACAATGTCAGAAACCACATAACATGTCCTATATAGTAGATAATTTTCCTTTTAGTGAGATATGGGTACCATTATGAAATTTTGTTCATCATGAATGGGTCTCAACTCCTTAAGCATGGTTAGGGGAGAAATTCATGGAATTACACCCTGAATGAATATTCTTGGGATAATGTGAAGTGACAAAGGCTTTACACTATGATGTGGGACCTACAAAAGGGATATTTTTCATATGAGTGGGATATGGGTGCCTATAGGAGGTTTTCCATACTAGGGGTGGATCTTGGGATCATGACTATTGTCAAGTGAGGAATAAAATTTCCATATGACCTAAATGAAGCTTCTAGGGATCATTGGAAAAAGGACGACTTAAACTACTCCACATTCCATTAAGAATGGATCCTTAGCCGCCAAGTGGGATACGTATGCCATTAGGATATTTTTTTCATTGGAATGGATCTTGAGGCCTTAACCATGGTCATATGCAAACCAATATGATGGTTTATAAACTAGATGGTTCTCTATAGATAGTATGTGGTCTAAGGATAAAAACAATGTCTTAGGTACTAAAATATGCTTTATGGTTCATGGACCATGCATAGGGTTTATAACCACCACCCAATCCCTATAAATGAAATGTTTACCCTAAAAGTATAATATGGCTATCATTAATAGGTTTGAAACAATAGGGATTAGTGTTAGGGCCCTGACCATGGTCCATGGTGAACCACTAGGGCTTAAAATATAATTTTTGGGCTCATGGTCATATGTCCCACTTATAGATTTCACATTATGATTCCAAGTGATGACAATGTTGTTAGCATCCAAGCCACCTAGAAAATTATGAATGTCTTGTTTCCAGGAATCCCATATATATATATAAAGAGATTAAGACATTAGTTTTTTACTGTCAAAGCCTCCTATCTTGGTATAGTTTAATCCTTTAATCATTATATTTATTCATCTATGATGAAAACATTACATTGTTGTCACTAAGTTGTTAGTGCATGAAGTTGTCCTTGGACAATGGTTAGGGCCCTAATACCATTCCTTAACATGTCAAAACTTGTGATGGTGTCCATATTATATGTGTGAGATAAACATACACTACTACATATGGGCGGATTATTCCACGAAAATTTTCCATGTTTTCATTAGTTTCATCGTTTTTTTTAAATAGGGTAGGATTTTCGTCGATATTGCCACACAAGTTCGACGTAATATCCACGAATAGGTGATGTTAACTTGGTAGGGATTTTCGTGGCAAAAGCGATGAACTTTCGTGGCAATAACGAGGAAAAATTTGCTTATCTCATTGGTCGGTGTTAACGGCTAGTTGAATATTTGATCTATATATACCTGACTTTAGGAGACTTTGCGACACAATTGCTATAGTTGCGACACTGTTCTTGGCTTTTGTTTGAGTTGTTTATTTTTTTCTTCACCCAGCGGTTGAACAAATCCAATTCTCGATCTACATAGCTGAGATTTTGAACTTGCAAGGTTAGTATGCTTTTTTTTATTGATATACTCATTTAATTTGTAAATTTTTGTTCAAATGTCCAAATTTCATGTAGCTTGTTTTTTCCTTGATAATATATTATGTGTGTAGTAACATATTTCATGTCTTTTCTTTTTGGATCTAGTTAGTATATTCTATGGAAAAGGGTATGTGGATTCCATAATATTCTAGGTTTATGGAATCCACATACCCTTTTCCCTTCAATTATAGCTATAATGTCTCTCTCTTTTCATTGATAAAGATATGGAATTGCTCTTGAAACTCAACCCTGATCGATGAAATGATAGTAATTGATTGTCATTTTCTTCTCTCTTTTATTTTGAAGAACTAACAAAAAAACACCAACAAAGCTTGATTGAATCTTTGATACCACTTGTTACATCCCTAGTACCGAAATGGGATCATACTTGCATAAATTGAAAATAATATAACAATGACAATAATGGTTGTGATACTTACACACCTAATGGTTGGTTAGCACTTACTAATTCAATTAAATGAAGGAATAAATCTCCATGAATAAAATCTTGAAGTTGATTGTTATATTGATAAATGATAAGTTATGGTATATATAATATAGGGAGGAAACTCATGTTTATAACAATAAGATACATACACACTAACCCTAAACTTATGTTAGGTATATATGTTGTTATTATATAAAGAAAACATTTGTAAACATATGAACTTAGTATAAAGATGTTATCTATGTCATGATTAGGCACATAACAATCACTTTTAACTAACCACCTTCAACCATCTTAGCTTATGGTTATCCACCTTTAACTTTCTTGGCTTATGACTAAGAACCTTTAAGAAATGAACTTATGATTATATACCATAGTCTTCCAATATAAATAAAGTATATTTGTTTCAACTTTTTCAATAAAATCCACATACCCTTTTCTTATATGTGATGTTGTTTCTCTCAATTTTTTATAATCACACACAATTCTATATGTAGTGATTAAATTTAGCTTGTAGTTGATGTAACTTGTTTATACACTATTAATAAGGATCAGTATCTAAAATATAAAAAATTCATGACGAAATGTACGATAGCACGATGAAATCTACTAGTCAGACAATGAAAAATGAGAACATGCCAAAGTGTCTTAGAAAATAAAAATGTGACCACTGTAAGTAGCATAAAATTGTGACCATTGTATGTAGATGAAAATCAACACGTCATAATTTAAACCAACCCAACCCAATTGTGGATGACAAGTGGTTGACACTCTTTTTTTAGTGGTGAATTTCAAATATTGACATTTTGTCTACAAAACAACTTACAGGCTAGTTTATGGTGTCGAGTGATTCAAGTTTGAGAAATTTTGACCACTTTCATTAAATGTTGTGTAATTATTTTCCATGGATATTTAGTACACACTACTCTATAGTACAAATTGAAGCATATCTACCATAATAGTTAATCGATAATAAAAAAGGGGGCATGTCAAAATGTATTAGAAGAAATGATTGTGAGGATTGTATGTCACTGTAAATAAACATATCATAATCGAAAGGAGTAGCTAAAATAAAAAAAAATGACAACTTACTGTTTGGTATTGTGTAGGTAAGACAATTACTTGTCAGGACAAGGATTTGTGACTATGAACGAAAATTACATGAAGCTTGCTCGGTTAAGAGTGACATTAAAGGCGAGGGGCAATGAAAAATGTTATCACCCTTGCTATGATTGTAGAGGCTTGAAGAAAAGAATACTTTTAATAACAACAACTCAAAGACATTGTAGGGAGAAGGGGCACATCAAAGGGGGTTATGAATATCGTCCCTTGGTAAGAGGATTCAATATTTAATGTATTCTTTGTAATAATCAATATGTCATGAATTTTGGTAATATTTCTTATCGGGATTTTTATATTTTCTATACACACTAACGTTTCTATGTTGTTTTTAAATATATAGATGATGCCTCCAAAATGTCGACCTCCAAAGAGTTATTTTCCAAGTACTAGTAGAAATACTCCTTTACAGGGTGATGAACATTGAGATCAGAATATTGAAGCTATTGATCAAGTTATTAATGATGATATGGATGGAGATAACGTTAGTGATTCAAATCAGGAAGATGAGATACATAGATTGATCCAAGACACATTTTCTCCAATGGATGAGGACAACCAGGATGATAGTCATGATGTTGATCCTCTTCTCGAGAAGTCACATCAACCTCTTTATGAAGGCTCAACAACAAATCTTTTATCTGCTATATTGTTGTTGGTGAACCTAAAGGTTTTGAATGGTTTATCAAACAGATGTCTCACACAGATACTAAGGTATTTAATTTGTTAATTATTTATGCCTGCATGTTCACAAATACTTAAAAGGTTCTATTTTTCCCTATATTGCTATTGTTTTCTAATTTGTAAATTAGTATATTGGATGAGATATTGATGATTAATATTGTTTACATTGACTTATTGTTTATAATTTTGTAGATTGTTAGGTGAAGTTCTATTACCGACATCAAATATTTTGCCACGTACATATCGAGAAATATCCATGATTATGATAGAAATTGGAATGGACTATCAGGCTATTGATGCATGCCCTAACGATCATATCATATATTATGGACAATATGCATTAGAAAATGAATGCCCACAATTTCAAATAAGTAGATATAGAACCGATAAAGTGTCAAAGAAGGTGCCTCACAAAGTTCTTCGTTATATTCTGATAATTCCACGTTTCCAGCGATTGTTCAGAGGCCAAAGTATAGCACAGTTTATGGATTTCCAGGCAAATAATAGAAGTGAAGATGATGTTCTTAGAATGTCTATAGATGGTTCTGCATTGAACTACATTGAAGAAAAGTGGCCAATTTTTAAAGAATAACCTCATAATGTTAGACTTTCGCTGGCAGTTGATGGTGTCAATCCATTTGGAGAGATTCACTCTACATACTTAGTGTGGCCTGTTTTTGTTATATATAATAACCTTTCTCCTTGGATGTCGATCAAGAGAGAGCACACAATGTTGGCAATGCTTGTTCCAGGTATTTAATTATCTTTTATTTGCTTTAAAGTATGACAAAATATTTCATTTCTTTGTTTCGTGCATGGTAATTTTTTATTTTATATATAACGACATCTAGATAAGTATAATTAATCATGGAGTATGTTGAACCAATTAGGTAGGTACCAGGTTAAATATATGAACGTATATATTGAGCCTCTTATCGATGAGTTGTTGAAGTTATGGGATGGCGTCACTATGTATGACATCTCTAGACCAATAGGGCAAAAACAATTTCAATTCCATGGAATACTATCATGGACAATTCATGATGCTCCCGGGTTAACACAGTTTTGTGGTATATTGTTACTTTATTTTGTGATTCAATATCATATATATTTGTTGAAAAAATCATGCATTATTTTAAATTATAACTCTAATTTGACGCTACATTAATTCATATATCTTGTAGGTCTTCAAACAAAGGGTAAATTTGCATGCCCAGTTTGTGGTCCGAGGATAAAATCTCATCACTCAAGGAATTTAGGAAAGGAAGTGTTTGATGAGTATAGGCACTTTCTGCCTAAGAACCATAGTTATCGAACTACAGACAAAGAAAATTTCAATAGTAAAGAAGAAAATGGAAAAAAACCATGAAGAATGACACCTCGCCTATGGAAGTTGGAATATATTTGAAATCGTCAGGGTACGCAAATTATTTATGTATGACATATTATATAAATATTTGGTTAATTTCATTAGTATTAATTTCATTTTGTCCCATTAATTAGTTTTAATTTCAATTTGTTGATGTTTCATGAATGTCGTTAAGGCATGAATGGGATTCATGAGGAATGAAAAGTTACCCGATGCAATTCAATAGATTTCCATACTAAGAGCACCTAAAAATAGTTCATTTGTTTGATACAATGCATATCGGGAAGAACATACATAATTGTTATGGCGAATATTAGATGGAAGGCTTGACAAAGAGAGAATTGGAAATATTTGTTGTGACATCCAGGAAGCTAATCAAGCATTGCAAAGTGTTATTATTAATTCTAATGGTGATGGTCGTGAACATAATACTAGTCTTCCTTGGTTATTGATGGAGCAAGAGAGCAATATTGTAGAAGAGGTCATTTGAAAAATTAGGTTTCCGATGGGGTTTTCGTCGAACATACAAAATCTCTTAACTCAAAAAGGTGATTTTGGTGGGGTTAAAACACATGACTAACATACATTCATTAAGGTAATTAGTAGGTTATAATATATTTCCTTATTGGTACGCATATTTTGGAAACAAATAATAATTATTTGTTTTTTTTTACAGTATGTTCTACCTTTATCTCTTCCAAACAACTTTGACAACAACATAAAACAAATTATTTATGTACTTGGAAAATACATGAGGTAAGTATTGTTTTATAAGGATAATGTACTTCTTATGTGATTTGTAGCGGAACTTATTTACATATTATCTTTTATCTGCATATTTATGTATTCCTTGATATTATTTTATTACATCGAAATTTGTAGGTGGCTATCATCAAAAGAAATCCATAAAGAAGATATAAGGTATTGGAAGAGAGAAATTCCCCGACTAATGTGTCAAATGCAACAATATAGACCTCCAGCATTTTTCAATGCACAAGAACACTACTTCATACACCAAGTTGAGGATATTTAATTATGAGGACTAGTACACACAAGGTCGATGTGGATGGTGGAGAGGCAATTGAAGTCACTGAAGGATTTTGTTAGACAAAGAGCACGTCCGGAGGGTTCTATGGTTGAGGGATATATGGTATATCAATGCATGGTGTATATTAGTCAAAATATACCTAAATAAGTAGAAAATATGAATGTGCCTCTCATTTGGCATCTCGACTCCATCAACAAATTTGAAGGGGAGGTCCTATTGGGGAAAGGTAAAATGAGGAATGTGAAAGGTAATTATTAGATATTGACATAGATTTAATATATTACACATTTATTAAATTATTCCTTTATTAACAATAGCTAATTAATGATATTAAATTGTTATTCTATCATATAGTTGCTCGAGAGCAGGATTCTTTACATTTATACATTGCAAACAACCTTGATTGGATGGAGCATTGGATAGAATATACTGAAGAATACTTCGGTAGGTTATCATGGGAAGGGGCGAGTAAGAGGATTAAAATAGCGCATCATAATTGAGATCAATTTCCTGATCTTACATGAAGGGAAGTTGATTTAGCCTTTGGTTTAAAAGATAAACAGACAAGTTAAATTTTTTACCCACATTTTCCTAATTTTTTCCCAATTTTTCAATGTATTTAGTTTGTTTAATTTTTTAAATATATATTTAGTAAGTCCTATATGAGGATTATTAATTAGCAATGTATTTTTTACTTGTTTTCCATGTTGAAGTTGAAACATCACAAGGCTATGTGGTGTAATGGTCGTAAATTTTGAATCAAAATGTTGGATGATAAGATGAAAACCTTGGATTGTGGGATAACTGTAGTGTTTAAGGTCACCGACTTTTCCTCTAGAAGTGACAAAAATCCGAAAGAAAATGAGATTAGGTACTATGGCCATTTGGAGAATATAATTGAGTGTGATTTTAATTCCTTTAAAATAGTTTTGTTTGAGGTTAAATGGTACAGGCTATGGATGCATGAACATGATCCTGAAAGAACTGTTATTGAGAATGATAATGGATTTACCATGGTTAATAAAAGGCCATTTGAACCGGGTACATAGCCTTATGTTATTCCAAGTCAATGTGAGCAAGTATTTTACTCAGAGGTACCTGGTAAAGCAGGTTGGTCATTCGTTGTTAGATATGATCCAAGAGGAAGACCAGTAAAGTATAATCATGTAGCCGAGGATGAAGATAATAACGAGGAAGAAGATCATGATTATGTAGATCAGGAGCAGGTGGATCATGTATTCGATGTGTCAGATGAAGAAGTTGAATAAGTTTATCATCCAAATGTAGGAGACAATGATCTCATTGACGATATCGATAACTATAGTGGCGAAAATGATGTCGTTGATGATGTTGATAGGAGTGAGCCTTTCACAAATATCGATTCTGAACTAGATACTGATATAGATGTTAAGTTGGATGAAGAAGAAGATGACTGATATTTAATTGTTGAAAAGAAGAGGTATGTGTTTATATATTTTATATGTTTTTATTTTGTATAATATAGTATATGATACATGTTCTTTAGAATTTCAAATTAGGTAATATGGGGAAATTGAGAGTGATGTGAGGGGGCGTGGGGGGGGAGGGGGGGGCATAATTAGAACTTCCACCTTCACTTGGTTGCCCATGTTTAGTATAGAATGAACTATTCTTGAAACCAAGAGGAGCTCTGTGTGACTGCGCCTAATCATACCAACGATGTAGGTATGTGGGCTTGGTCATTCCTGGTCTTGAATTGAAAGTTTCCCCTAGTATTAGTCATCACCCTTCATGACAGTTGTCACCCAAAGATAATTATATCACAAGTTTGGAGGCATATGGGCATTGGGATCATGAGTCTTTATAACCCTACATAATAACAAGAGACATTAATTGAACTTTGACTAGATTGAAAGGTGTGTGCAATTGAAAAAACTAACAACCAAAAACTAAAAGGGATAAATACAATGACTGTCAATGAGAGGCGATCTTGCCATGGTGTGTAGGAATAGGCCTAGCACCTTAAAAATTATCATTCTCCAAATTATATATTATACAAATTTTACAAGGAAATTGTACACGGGCAACACTAACCTGTGAATGGGGCCAACGTTGAAATTTCTTGAAACTGTTTCTGAATGCATTGAAACTTGACATGGATAGACTATTCGCATGCCTTAACGATATGGGAGGGTTTTTGGACTCAAATTTGACTCACACACCCACTTTCTTCCATCATCAATTCATCATGTAAACCATAAACCCTAATTTAGTGGAGTCATCGATTTTCTCCCAGTGAATGGATGCATTTTTTTTGACATGGAATGGGACAACACATGTACCTTCTTAATTTTCTTCCTTCACTTGATGTGGGCCTGGTCATTCTTGGTCTTGAATTGAAAGTTTCCCCTAGTCTTAGTCGTCACCCTTCATGACATTTGTCACCCAACGATCATTATATCACAAGGTTGGAGGCGTATGGGCATTAGGATCATGAGGCTTTATAACCCTACAGTAACAAGAGACATTAATTGAAATTTGACTAGATTGAAAGGTGTGTGCAGTTGAAAAAACTAACAACCCAAAAATAAAAGGGATAAATACACTGACTGTCAATGAGAGGTGATCTCACCGTGGTGTGTAGGAATAGGCCTAGCACCATCAAAATTATCATTCCCCAAATTATATCTTATACAAATTTTACAAGGAAATTGTACACAGGCAACAATGACCTGTGAATGGGACTAATGTTGAAATTTGTTGAAACTATTTCTGAATGCATTGAAATTTGACATGGATAGACTATTCACATGCCTTAACAATATGGGAGGGCTTATGGACTCAAATTTGACTCACACACCCACTTTCTTCCTTCATCAATTCATCATGTAAACCATAAACCCTAATTTAGTGGAGTCATCGATTTGTTCCCAGTGAATGGATGCGTTGTTGTTGACATGGAATGGGACAACACATGTACCTTCTTAATTTTCTTCCTTCACTTGATGTAGGGCTAGTCATTCCTGGTCTTGAATTGAAAGTTGCACCTAGTCTTATTCATCACCCTTCATGACAGTTTTCACCCAATGATCACTATATCACAAGGTTGGAGGCGTATGAGCATTGGGATCTTGAGGCTTTATAACCCTACAGTTACAAGAGACATTAATTGAACTTTGACTATATTGAAAGGTGCGTGCAATTGAAAAAACTAACAACCCAAAACTAAAAGGGATCAATACACTGACTATCAATGAGAGGTGATCTCGCCGTGGTTTGTAGGAATAGGCCTAGCACCTTCAAAATTATCATTCTCCAAATTATATCTTATACAAATTTTACAAGGAAATTGTACATGGGCAACAATGATCTATGAATGGGGCCAATGTTGAAATTTGTTGAAACTATTTCTGAATGCATTGAAATTTGACATGGATAGACTATTCACATGCCTTAACAATATGGGAGGGTTTTTGGACTCAAATTTGACTCACACGCCCACTTTCTTCCATCATCAATTCATCATGTAAACCATAAACCCTAATTTAGTAAAGTCATCGATTTGTTCCCAGTGAATGGATGCATTGTTGTTGACATGGAATGGGACAACACATGTGCCTTCTTAATTTTCTTCCTTCACTTGATGTCGATCTGGTCATTCCTGGTCTTGAATTGAAAGTTTCCCCTAGTCTTAGTCGTCACCCTTCATGACAGTTGTCACCCAATGATCATTATATCACATGGTTGGAGGCATATGGGCATTGTGATCACGAGGCTTTATAACCCGACAGTAACAAGAGACATTAATTGAACTTTGACTAGATTGAAAGGTGTGTGCAATTGAAAAAAATAACAACCTAAAACTAAAAGGGATCAATACACTGACTGTCAATGAGAGGTGATCTCACCGTGGTGTGTATGAATAGGCCTAGCACCTTCAAAATTATCTTTCTCCAAATTATATCTTATACAAATTTTACAAGGAAATTGTACACGGGCAACAATGACCTGTGAATGGGGCCAACGTTGAAATTTGTTGAAACTATTTCTGAATGCATTGAAATTTGACATGGATAGACTATTCACATGCCTTAATGATATGGGAGGGTTTCTGGACTCAAATTTGTCTCACACTCCCACTTTCTTCCATCATCAATTCATCATGTAAACCATAAACCCTAATTTAGTGGAGTCATCGATTTGTTCCCAGTGAATGGATGTGTTTTTGTTGACATGGAATGGGACAACACATGCACCTTCTTAATTTTCTTCCTTTGCTTGATGTGGGCCTAGTCATTCCTGGTCTTGAATTGAAAGTTGCCCCTAGTACAATATCACACATACATGGGAAGAGTTAATGTAATATATGGGTGAGGGGAGATTAAAATTTCCCATCAAGGATGAATACATCCTGACACCCACATTTTCTCATGTCCTCATGGAATTCTTGATCAATTGAACATTGCATCTTGTTGAAGTAGTTTGACTAGTTTAGAAATAAGACAACTGGATAGTAGGAACAATTTTTCCCTAGTGAGGGAAATAAATCACACAAGAAAACATAGATACCGCATCCATCATTTCACATGTCCAACTCTGACCTAGGAGGAGATTATATTCTAAAGGATTACTGATAACCTCTATCTATACAGGTCACTATATTTCCCCCTATTTCAAGTAGAATAAAGGAATATTTCCATGAGTCTTGAAAGAATGTCATCAAAGGATTTCAACATTATTAGTGATGGGACTATCTTAGGGGAGCCTAGGGCACACCAACATGACAAAGGCATAATGGATGTGGAAGCTCCCTCATCAACCATTGTCCTAAATATGTTTTTTCTTCATGAAT